>VYXD01015339.1:293618-330831 GCA_013397195.1 Hylia prasina
GGGGCCCTTGTTCTTTTTTCTTTTTTTTTTTTTTTTTTTTTTTTTTTTTTTTGTGGTTCATGTTCTCATGCATTATTTTGCTTCATGACACTCCTTATTTCAGATTGGGGTAACCTTCATCTCCCCAGGACATGCAAAATTGTTGGTAAAAGATCCCTGGCAACTTCTTCCAATTAAGTGAGGCAGGACTGGTTTGACAGCAGGGTTGGTTCAGGAGGTTCAGGAGTATATCTGAACAGTTTGATCCTTTATTTTGGGTTACTTCCTCGTTTCAGCCATAGACTTGCCTCATTTGTGATATTTTTTATTTTTTTCTTCCACCACCAGCTGAGAGTGGGTGATACACAGGGAGCACTGAACAAGCAGGCAATGCAGCAAGGCCAGTGACATTAACTCTCCTAAAGGACTCTTCTTAGGGCTAGAAGGAAGAAGCTTGGGGGTACAGACTGTTTTTTCACCTTTCTCTCTCTTATGTTATCACTCATGCTCTGGCCTCTCCTGCTTGTACAAGAAAAAGGAGTCCCTCACCTTCCTCTTATTGCCCAGAGGGTGAAAAAAGCTCGGCCACAGAATGAAAGAAGAAGCAGGAAGAGGAAAATAAACAGCTGAGTCATTGCTAAAAAAAAAAAACCAAAAAACAAAAAACCCCCCAAAAAAACGCAACCAAAAACCTACAGGAAAGGGGAGGACTAGAAGGGGCTGGCCATGAAGCTTTGAGAGAAACCACAAATGCAGCAGTGGACCTTTACAAAAGCATTTCTCCATCTGCCAAGAGAGGGCTACCAGGACTCCCACAGAGGACATGGAGGGTGCCAGGCAGCACTTGCCCAGGGACAGTGGCAGCATTCAGTGGGTTCCAGCTGCTGAGAAATATGTGGAAATTACATGCTGTAAGTCAGCTAAGTAAACCAGGCGGAAAAACGGCTGAGTCAGAAAAACTGGGCCATTAAGTTCAAATGCATTATTAATTGGAAAACTGCTTAACACAGCTGGAGATCCTCTGGGTATGGGTAAACAAAAATATGATGGCGAGAGAACCAATTAAGACACTAATTAGTCCTTTTAGGAAGTTCTCCAGGTCCATTAATGATAACCCTTAATTGTAAGCTATGGAAGACTAAACTTATCTATATTGCTGCTGCTGCCTTGGACATTAGTGCTCTGTTTGTGTGTGTGTCTTGCCTTTTTGTGTCTATACAAAAATCATTAACTCAAGAAACTGCACACTTACCAGTGGCAAGTGCAGGTTAATGAAAAATTAGAGACTTGGTCTTCCAACCCCCCCCGTGGGCAGTTCAACAAAGAATTATATACAGGGATATAATTTATGCAGACCCATTTTTTGAAAGGAAGGACTACCAATTCTTCCCTCTCATTCCCACAGCAGCAGAAACAAAGCAGCAGCACTGCAGCTGAAATGGTTTGCAAGAGTTTGCATTAAGTGTTAATAACAAAGTAATTATCATACCAATAACTCTAATGAAAAACACAAGGTCGTGCTTCCAGTAGATTGTGTTCTGTGGAGATGGAAAGAGGTTTCATGCAGTCCATTGCCCTGGCTTACAGAATACAGTTTCTAGACTGAGGAATTCAGCAATTACTGAAGTGAATGTTCACTTGATCTTGGCCTTGCAGCTCTGCCTTCACCAATAAAAGCAACCTGGGAATGAGTAGGGTGAGGAAAAATGCTGATGTGCTTGCAAATAAGAACACCTATCCCTCAGTTTCTTTGTGGAGCTGTTTTCCTGTTCAGGCACCTCTAGAAGAAACCATTCCCATGTTTGTATCTTATTTGAATATGTGCAAAGGGTCACTCTTCTGCTGAGAGGCAATAGAACAATCTACAACAAACAGCAAAATTATCAGGACACCAGGAGCCCTCTTGCTCATTAGTGAAACTTCTCAGACCATCGTGTTGGCCTTCTGTGTTTTCCCAAATCTCTGATTCTTAAGTTTTCTTTGAAATACTAAGTTTTACACTCCTGAGACAATTTAGGTTGGCATGCAAGTTGCTGAGCAGATTTTCATTAGCTCTGATTTTCATTTAGTTCATTAGTGGATGAGCTAAACTGCACACGGACCTTTTCATTCACCCCTGAAGTTTGCAAACTCCCGGATAGGCAAGCGGCACCTCGCCTTAAATAAAATATATTTCTATTGTCTGGAGCCCTACTGCAAAGAACTGAAAGGAATACTCTTTTTATCCAATGATTAAAGCTTATTTCCTTGTTTTCCTGACTTGATGGCTGGTCCTCTACATCCTTCTGATGCTTGGCCTGAGCTAAAACTGCACGACAAGTGCTTCAGTGGCTAAATTGTCCACTCACAACATGAAGTCTAGAGATGTCCAGTTTTCTCATGCTGCCTGGTATTTGAATTTTGTGCAGAGTTCTGTGGAGTCCACCAGGGTGAGAATTTTACCCTGGATCTCACAGCTTTCTTGAGAGATTTTTGAATACATCTTTGCATTAACGCATTTGAAGAATGCTGAAGATAAAAAGTTTTGTAACGTTTGAAGCAGAGCTACAAAGATGTATTAGACTTTTCTTTTTTTTTTTTTTTTTAAACTAAAAATTGGGCAAAAATATTGAATCCTTAGACTTTCCTCATATCTGAAATTTTATGTTGAAACCAGGTGGGATAAATCGTCTCTCAAGAAGCGTCTGTCTGTCACTGGTGACTGAGTGCTTGATTTAGAGCAGATGCCCAGCTTTTAAATAGATGGCTCAAAATAGGTGAGGCAAATCCCACCCACAGGGAAGGTTTGTGATCAGTTGGAGCTTGTGCAAGACTATGGAAATATGTGTTACATTTTCCATTGTTGAGATTTTAAAAAAAATACTGGGAAAATCAAATACCCAATAACTGTATAAATGATAATAGCCTAGAACAACTTTGCAAACCACTGGCTCATTGAACAAAACATCATCTTACAGCTCTTGTGTGGTGGAAAGCTCTATTTGCTTTCCTTTCAAGATGCAGCTGCAATAACAAGGCATATGTGATTTTAATGTGAAACCATAATCTGTCAGCCCTGAGAGCCAGGGAGCAGGCCCATGTAAGATAACTAGCTCACCCTAACAATGATAAACATGTCAAGATACAGAAATCACTTCTTCCCTTACAAATGAGAGAAAGATGTCATGTAATTGGAGATGTCATGCTATGCTGGGATGAACAACATTCCCACAATTAATCATACCAAATACATTATGTAGTAGTTGCTGCCTGAAGACAAAGGAGGAATAAATACTCGTGTAAACATGCCAAATATGAACTCTCCACAGATGTTTGATTGCTGCTCCATATTTAGTGTGAAGCACAGCCGTACGTGGAAGATTTGCTCTATATCCAAGCAGAAGGAGAGCTTGGAAAAGGGCTCGCTGTGCTGCTGGAAACGTGGCTGGTGTCTTTTCTAGGCCCCTTAGGGGACTGCTTGTCAGGAGCTCCCCCATGGACACCAAAGGAAAATTTGCCATTTTCTTGAATTAGGCCTGCACTGGGGCCCTGGTTGAATAAGAAATGTCTGGCTGACAGTGCAGCAGCTTAGAAACTGAAGAGAGTTCAAAAGTTCCTAACAACACTTCCAAACAAGAACTTTGTGAATACAATGCAAAAGCCACCATGCATATTTGCTGGAATAAAAAACCAAATTAGCTTCAAACTGGGTTTGTGATTCCTCCCTGACTTGTATGTTTACTTTTCATTAATATTGATTCCTTCTGACCTTCCAGTGCCTCGCCTTCATTGTACTTGCTCCCCAGTGAATAGCTCACTGGCAACAATATTAATAGCAAAAGAAAACGTTAACGATGGAGACGACTTGCATGGAGGATTTTCACCTTGTGAATAAAGATTTTTATTTAATCAGAAAGCCTCATTTGGAGACTTCAGATGATATACTGTGTGTGACCCTGTATGTGGTGAAGCCGACTGGCATGGCATGAATTCTGATATCATAACAAATGCTCGACAAGCAGTGCAGAGACATATGATATATCCTGAAAACAGCTCAGACATGAGATCGATACATAAGATTAGGAAGCCATAACCTCTAGGTGACCCATAAGGAAACAAGAGCAAGGCTAAATGCGGTGAGTAAAATGCTGGCTGAGATGTAGCTGTAACAAAGAGGTTTTGCACTGACTTAAGGCTTGCCCTCACTGTTTTTTACTGCTTCTCTTTGATTTCTTGGTCAGCAGCAGAGTTTCCCTTCCCATGACCAGCAGTGATTTGGGAGTGTGGTTGAGGAAGGCTTCTGAAGACACTCGTCCCTTGGCATCTGCCAGGGATTCTGTGACTGTGTTGGTCCCTTCTAGTCTTTGGCCTGGATTTCCTTCTGCTGTGTCTCTCTGTCCTTGTGAGAGAGACAGCTAGGAATGGCAAAGGCTGCCCCCTCTGTTTCTGAATTGTGCATTCCATGATGGGATGCTCCCCTAGGTGCCATGAGATCCCAGAGATCAGCATCCTGCACACATACCCCCAGAGTTACACAGAATAGACCTTGGTGTTCCTTTGCTGATTGATTTCTGCTGCTCATGCTGGCCTGCTCAGTAACTGAAACTCTCCTAGAATGAAAAATTGCTTTTTGTTCCATGTTTTCCATGGGGAGCTGTTGCAGAATTAGAAGTGTGGAACAGCTTACTCTGAAATAGCTGTGCCAGGAGTCCTTTGGCCTTTCTTCCAGGGTGAAATTTGGTTTTTGTTTTCTTTGTTTTTGTTTTAATACTGTGGAAAAAAAAATCCCCTTTCCATAAGAAGCAGCTAAACACAGAAATCTTTTACAGTCCCCCATACAACTGTAATAAAATTTGCATGAGAGAAGAAATTGTGCTTGTTTATTTGGTGCCCTTTATCCCCGCTATGGCCTAGAGCTAGCACATCTGACAGCAATGATGAGCTGTGGATATGGGAATAACAGTGCTGTGAAATCTTCCCCAAAACAACAGCATTTGTGGTCTGATTCATAACTGCAAATGCTGTGGTGTGGGATCCATGGCACAGAAACTGACTCCAGGCTTTAAAAACTGGTTTAAGTTTAGGGTCGTGTTGAACGTGGGAATCCATATTAGGTGTGATTCTTTGAGCAGGATCAGGCCAGCAGACAAAGTGTGGTGGATGCCCCACTTCCTTGGAAGAATCCTCACCCTCGGCTGCCACAGCAGTTACCGTGAGCTCCGGGCATTTAAAAATCGTATTGCTAAGGATGTGGATGGAGGGCTGAGATTTTCCAGAGCCTTTAAGAAGTGCTATACGAGGCACTTAGATTCCTGTGTTATTAAGATGCTTTTGAAGCTTTCACCCAGGAGAGACTAATTTTAGGCACCCACTTTTGAGAATCTTAGCCAGAAGAGAAACAAACCACTGATAAAAGTTAGACGGAGTCTGTGTTTTGGAAACCTACCCTCAGTTATTTACACGTCTGTGTATTATCTTGTATTGGTCACTGGTTTTTTGTGTGTGTATGTGTGGTTTGTTTGTGTTTTGTTTTGTTTTGTTTTTTTACAGTGCACCTACCACAAACCTCAACTCAAATACACCCCAAACACCCAGGCAGTCCCTGGCGTGCTGGGCCGCCGTCCAGGGGGAATGTTTTGTAGAGGAGGAGCACATATGATTGAAGCAGCAGTCTCCTGATGCACCGATGCACAGTGGACCGCCCAAGGTTACCTGGCTTGGTTCTCATCTCATGGTGAGTTCCCAGCTGCTCCCTGAGTACTGAAGGAGATGTGGTGAGTGCTCAGTGTCAGGGGCACCGACGGCAGCGAAGAAATCTGCTATTGCAGATAATCTTGACTTTGACCCTTCCCCATAACTAAGCTCATTTTTTTCTTTTTTCTTTTTTTTTTTTTTTTCTTCCATTACATTCTTTCAGGAATTGTGAGGCCCCAGAGACTTGAGGGAAAATTCATACAGCTCAGGTCATTTTACCAGTCTGTGCAGCCATTCAGTCAGTAATAAACACTCTAGCAGGGCAATGATTACTGGAATAGTAGGGGGCATTCTAGCCAGCAAGCCACATGAAAATGATAGACAGTTGCTGAAATCAAGAGAACTACAAAGCAAAAGAACAAAAGCATAAGTAAGTGAATCAGTAGGCTGGTCTCAGAGACGTGACATACTAAGTGCTGTGCCTCCTATAAATTTGGTGAGTTGATGATTTACCATAGCAGGGCTTTTCAGTAAAGAAAATTAAAACTTCAGGAGGGCTCTTCAGTTCCAAGAAACAGCACCAAGAGAAACATACTCTTTATGTCACAACAGCTGACTTGGTATTAAAAGCATTGATACCAGTGAATGAGCCTGGAAGAGGCTTCAAACTCTCTCATTCCTATTAGGGTTTAAGAGCACCACTGCCAGATCCCGCAGTTCTTACTTGAGCAAAGCTCCCATTGATGTGTTCTTAATCTGGAAAAAGTCAACATGGATATTTATGGAGCTGTAGTGCCTAGGGGCTCTAATAAAAACTGTGCTAGACATTGTACCTATATTTAGTAGCAGCCAGTTCATGTCTCATAGAATTTGTGGTCTGCATAGACAAGACTGATAAAGCAGATATGGGGTAGGAATTGCTGTTATTCCTGTTTTACAGATGGGAAGTGAGGCTTGGAGATTGCAGGGGGATTTTCAAAGCCACCCAGTGATGTTGGGTATTTATTTGCCGTGTGTTTTAAAGGGCACTGGACGTACAGATGCCTTGGTGGTGTTGAAAGGCTCAGCCTAACACAGGCATCCCAGTTTTGGCGGGATGACGGGAAGTCTGTGACGGATGTGTAATTAGTTTAGATCTAGACATTCCAGGCCAGTCTGCTACACCAAAAACATCCATTTTTGGAAAGAGTTTGCCTCAAGTTAGGGCTGTAGAATTCTGACCTATGGACAATGGCTGCTGCCATTGCATAGTGGTAGGAACCAGAGCGAGAGGGAAAGGGGAACCCTCAGGTCCTCAACTACTCTGAAACCTCCCTTGTCTTTGGTTCAGGTGGCTGCCCCCTCTTAACTTNTTCTGAAACCTCCTTTGTCTTTGGTTCAGGTTAAGAGGGGGCAGGTGGCTGCCCCCTCTTAACTTTTCAGAAGCCATGTGAACCCAACCAAGGTTTGGATGTGTCACATCTGGATACCTGAGCCCAGGCTGGTGAGCTGTAGGGAACACTTTTAAGGGAAATTTGGCAGCTGTCCTTGGACCATCTCAGTCCATAGAGACTTTACCTGTCACAGGGACTTCCAGGCCAATGAGAATCACTGTGCCTTGGAAAGAGACCAACAAGGCCAAGAAGAGAGCTGGGAAAATTGGAAAGGGTTCAGAAAGAAGCTCACCAAGAGATCCGAAGAGTATGAAATCTGCCTTGCGTTGAGAGTCATCAGAAGCTCCGTGTGTTTTACTCAAGAGAAGACTGCAAAGTGATTTGGTAGAAACATCTGTGAGGGCAGTGACTTCTGAGAAAAAGCCAAAATGATTTACTCCTAATTTATTTGACTCCTTCCTGTAAGACTCTGTGACTGAAAAATACCTTTGTAAAAACTTGGTCACAAAATCTTATTTATTTTGTGAAGGATTAATTTCACCACTAGAACAGCAGATTGTCCATCACCAAAAGACTTGACAGCAAATCTGAAGATTTTCTACAAGCTCTGGCCTTAGCCAGGCATGATGATCACTGCACTTTTTAAACTCACAAGTTGAATGGAAGTTTGTTTATCTATGAATATTATATATTTTTAAAAATCTGATAAAAATAACAGCAGAATAACAGTAATAGTAAAAGTCTGAGTTAGCCAAAAAAGGGGACTAGGTGCATGAGTGAAAATAATGAACTACGCTGGTGTGTGAATACAGAATTTTTATTCTGCCTTTTTACCGTGCATGTTGCTGCTACAAAAATGCCCACTGTCTTTAGTGGGAAAGCCTTCCATCCTAGAGAAAAGGAAAGATTTGTCCTTTTAATGCCTTTCTTCCCCCTCTCCCAGTGGATCATCTGGAAGACGGAAGAATGGAACGGTTTTACCACAAGAGGAGAGGGAAAGAAAAACCAACATCCTTCAAATACTCGTCCAGCACCCCGTGGACGCCAAGGGAAAAAAGCAGGGACGCCTTGTGCTGTCAGTTGCCGGGTTTCCCTCCACTTGCCTCCTCCCCACCTGTTCCCAGCCCATCTGGAAGTGTGAGATGGGATTTCAGGGAGCAGCGTCCTTGGGGGGTGAGGCAGTAAGGCTGACACAGCCAGGGTAGAATGTCCAGGTGCATGGAGCGGGGACATAAACATAAAAAAAAGAAAAGAGGAAAAGAAGAAAAGGCCCGTGTGTGCGTGCACACAAATCAATAAAAACTGCAATGCATCTTTCCTTAATTAAATCCCACCCTGAATGGGCTGGCCAGCCCCGACCTCTGCCCCTCCAGTTTGCTGACTGGCACAGCTGTTAGTAAATCACCTGCTGGGGCAGCTCTCCGGAGCTTTAAAGGTCATCTGTCAGCCACTGCTGGGGAGAGATAAAGAAGAAAAACAGAACCAAAAAAGTCTGGGGGAAAAAAAGAGGCACTTTATGAAAGCAAAGCCATTTGAGCGCTCCAGCCTTTCCAATGTTTACATTGCTGGCACCTGGGGGTGGGGGACATTTTATTCATCCAGTTTCCCTCTTTTGTATGCATTTTGCCAAGTTTTCAGCTACTTCTATACTCCTTTTGTTTTAAGGTTTTCTTTCCTGCTGGGAATACGAACAGCCTGAGCCTGGATTTAGTCCTGTGGGAATGGGTCCCTGTCAGTGACACCATGGTCCCTGCTGGCCTTGTTACCCTGTGGACATCTTCTCTCCTCACACAGAGCAGTCACCCTCATACCCGTCACCCCCTGCTCCAGCTTATGCCAGAAGCAGCCAGAAGGAGCTGTGCAAGCTCAGCCTGCTCTTTCATTTCCAACAGCCCATGCCTCCAGGTTCTCCACAGTAGTCACTTCAAACAAGCCAAAGACATGATTTCACCCGAACAGTGGAGCAGGTTGGGTGGAGGGGGGAGCACGCACACAGCAGCTCTGTCCCAGAACATGAAAGAGCATGATTG
Source organism: Hylia prasina (assembly GCA_013397195.1). Taxonomy (NCBI): domain Eukaryota; kingdom Metazoa; phylum Chordata; class Aves; order Passeriformes; family Sylviidae; genus Hylia; species Hylia prasina. The sequence continues at coordinate 302,674 of VYXD01015339.1, forward strand.
TCATACACAAACCACTCCTTCAGCTGTTTGTGCTTGAAGGGATAAGCTGGCTTTATGCTTATTCAACACTTTCGCTGTCACCTTAATTTTCAGCCTCACGCAAAACATTGCCAGTGAAAATGATGTTTTTGCAAAACGGGTACATGGGCAAGGCCCAAATAATCTGGGCCCTCATTCCCCCACCTGATAATTACTGACATATTTTCAGTAACTTACCATTTTAATTCAGCACAGAACAGGCAACAACTTTGTCAGACATTGATCCAAGTCAGGCAGAATGTGCAGATTCTGCTGCAGGTGCCATTTTATTTTTTTTGCTTTGGGTTGATTCATACATTAAACTCAGAGGGAAGGTTAGGGATCTGAGAACCCACTCAAAGTAGTGCCATTCACAAAATGGATCACAGTCACTGGGCACCTCTGTGATGCCTGTCTCTACTTGTGTCCAAACTCGGGTTTTCCATGGAATGAAAACTATTGTCTGCCATGTAGTATATGGGTTTGAAGGTCACTGGGAAATTTTTACTCCAATTCAGAGCTCCAGTAAGGTTAGTGAAACCAGGGGCTTTTTTAAACCTACCAACTACTTATTCAGACACATGAGAAGAGAGCTCAAGCCAAATTCATGCATGGTGTAAGTCCATGACTCCAGTAGGTTCATGTCTGCACTGAATTTCACCTGCTTTGAGCACGAACCTGTCAAGTACAAAAACCCCTCAGTGGCCTGCATCTGCAGAAGTATTCCCTCTTTTCTCTGATGCTCTTCCATGGGAAGGAATGACTGTAGCCTGTCAGCTGCAGCCCTTTGGACTAGTTCTGGGTTGATGCTGAAGTTTATTGCCAGCTTTCCTAATGCAACAGCCTTCCTTATCTGGAGGACTGGCTTAACTGGACTGTGGTGTGGGGAATAACATGATAACACAGGGGGAGAATGCACCAGCTCAGTAAAAGCGACACACGTGGCTCTGAGGATGGAGACTGTTGCTCTCTTGCTGCACTCTGCCTGTCTCCAGCCAAAGCAGCAGCTCCCTGGGAGTTGGCCAGTGGGGTTGGTGGAGTCCAAGAGTGATGACACTCATGGTGTAGCCAAACTGAAGAGTTTGGCACAGCACTGATATGTAACAGGAGCTGTCCCTCGCTCTTCTTGGCCTCCTGACCCGCTATCAAACAAATGGAAACTTGTACTTACAATACCAACCATTAGAAATAGAAAGGAGGGAAAAATCAGTAGCTGGCAGGATCACTTGTTTAGGTTGGAAGAAATGAGCTGTTTAGTGTTTCAGAAAGGGAAAAATTCTCAGCAAAGAAAACAAAGGGAATGAGGACACTGAATCAGGCAATTGTTCTGCTACAGTAACTGTGCACAAGTGGTCCCCTTCCCCTTCAGGCTGATGAGATAAACACCAGCCCCTCCACCATGAAAACTGGCTGCCTGAGGAGTTTTGGTGACCAAGGTGCTAACAAGGGATGTGACAACCCAAGGTACATAGCAGTAAAGAAGAAAAGCTGCATTTTAGCTGTGCATAAGTAATGCTTGACAGATATTTTTGAAATGTGAATTTTCCCCTCTAAGGCTGAGGTGAGACTCGGGCAAACGCTTCAAGGCATTGTTGTTGAAAATTATGATTCTTTGGTTAAACAAAGAACAACCTTTGCCTGTCTGATTGGCCAGACAAGATACAGCAGTTACATTAATCACAGAGTTCAAAAATTCCCTTCCCCTCACTGCTTATGTCAGGTCAGTGCCTTGCACGCAGTTCCACCCACCCCAGGGGGAGATCAAACAACATAATGAAGATGAGTTAAAATTCTGTTCACAAACCCACGTGTGCCAAATCCAAGCCCTGAGACAAACGTGTGTTCAGCCAGGAATCCAAGCAGAAACACTGTACTTTTACAGTCATCTGGGAGCCTCTGTAACGCACAATGAGGGCTAAACACCAGATAGTAAGTGTTTTGGCAAAACAGCTCCTTGTAGGGAGGATGCTCTTTGCTGTTTCTTTCCTGTCTGACAGGCACTGTTTGCTGGATTACAGGGAGGGAGCTGCAGGGAGCACATGCACATCCCCAGCACCAGGAACACGAATCCAGTCCAGAGCTCGGGATCCTCTGGAGGTTAGGAAAGGATGTGGGGAAAGAGATAATGACCATTAGTTAATTAGACTTTTTTTTCTCTCTTTTGGTGTCTAATATTTCCAGCTACCTTGGAGTGTCTTTCGACTAAGAGCAGAGGTTGCTTTAACTGATAAAAGAGGTTGCTCTTCAGGCTGGTTGAGAGGGACTTAAACCTTTCTTAACATGGAGGTAGCACAGTACTATCTTGTCTAGTTCTGCTGACTGGGCTATGCTGCAGCTAGAAATGATGTCTGAGGAAGATCTACCCTGGGCTCTTCACCAGGTTTTTCCTTGGCCACTACAAGGATTCTAGCATGTAGTCCTTCAGAATACTAAATTATGCAGTTTTGATGTTTGGGATTCTTTATCCAGTGGCATTTTACTCCCTAAACCATGGTTTTCTTTTTAGACACATTGTTCAGATTGTTCAAAAGAATGCTGAATGTGCTCTGCTGTTTAGGGCTGCATGAGATACAGCACGTCCTAAATGTATTGTCAGTCCAGACCCTTCAGGGCTTAGGTTGGAACCATCAGTGAGAAGAGAAAACTGCTTGAGCTACTGAGAAAAGAGGCACCAAAAGAACCCTGGTGATCCACAGCTGCTGAGCTGGGAATGTAGCTGTCCTGGTCCTACAGAGATTGGAGGGACTTCCAACCACAGGTTCCTCTGGTGATACCACATCGAGGCAATTGGATGGAAAACATCCAGAGCTGCTGGACAGGCCCACTTCTGAAACGAGCAGCTGTGTCTGGAGAGTCTTTTCTCACTTTTTACTCTCTAGAGATAAGAGGGTGCTCCAGAAGAGGCAGATTTGTGATCTGTCACCCACATAATCTGTTCTGGGGCCACAGTTACCTTTTCTCAGGAATGAAAGCCCCCAGCTGATGGAAGTTGAACTTTTATCTCCCTCACTGCTGCGGCCTGATCATACACAGAACTTTAATCCCACACATCACTTAAGAAATATCACTGTTAAAGATCTGAGTACACATCATTTAAGAAATATCACCATTAAAGATCTGAGTACACGTTTTGAGATAAGATTGGTTCGTGATATTATTACTGACTGTGTAATTATGGAAATGAGAAAATAATCCCCTCGGGCTTTGTTGTAATGACTTCTGAGCATCTTGCATCATCACAGGCAGACAGCAGACTTCAGGATGCCTGCATTATTAGAAGGAATGTGGAAAATCTTGTTTGGGTTGGTGTTGATGTCTCTGGTAAGGGAGGACACAGTGTATCTTCCACAGTGAAATTGGATCAGGTAGAAAACCATGTGATATTTTGGAAAAAAAGTATCTCATCTTTACTTGATCTCCCGCGCTCTTGTCTTTTGATGCGCTGGTAAAGTGCACTCCTGACCCCTGCCCCTGCTGATCCTGTGGCCGTGGGAGACCTCGAGTGCCTGCGCTGTGCCTCTGTTCTGAGTCAAAAGGCAACACGGGACCACTGCACAGTGCTGGCAACTTCATGGGCCAGGTCCCTTCATGGCACTGTTACTGTTTCACTGGTGTGAGAGGAGGTGCTGTGGGAGTGACCTTGCTGAGTGCTCCCTGCTCAGCAGCTGCACTCTCCCCCAGCAGAAATGAATAGGGTGAGCACCAGTGAACCAGTGTCAGTACAAATGGAGATAAAAACGCACACATGGACTTCCCTGGGAATGCTTTCTGTAATTTTGGCTGGTGTTAGAGCCACTGCCAAGGTAGCACGTGTATTTTTACAAGGGGGAACAGCCAGGACCCTGGGACTGCTGACCAGTCACCCTCACCTTAGTGCCCAATAAGATCATGGGACAGATCCTTCCAGAAGTCCTGTTGAATTACATGGAAGACAAGGAAGAGATTAATGAGACTGAACATGACTTCAGCAAGTGCAGTCATGTCTGACTAATCTACTTACCTTCCACAGCAGTGACAACTGAGATCAACTACCTGGACTTTAGGGCCTTTGGTAGGCTCCCCCTTGACACTGTTAGTTCAGAATTGGAGAGGTATGGATGGAAAGTTAGATGGACAAGGAATTGTCTGGATGGTTGCACCCAAAGGGTTTCAGTTTATGGATCAATGACAAAATGGAAACCAGCAATGAGTGACATGCCTCAAGGGTCTGCACTCAGAAAAACGCTGTTTAATATCTTCCTCAGTGCCCCAGCCTGTGGGACGGTGTGCTCCACCCAGGTTTGCAGGTGACAGCAAGCTGAGGTAGGCATGGATGGGCTTGAGGGAAGGGATGCCATCCAGAGGGACCTGGACAGGCCTGAGAAGAGGGCCCATGAGAACCACATCAAGTTCAACAAGGCCAAATGCAAATGTATTAACATACAGTTTGTATACCTGTACCAAGCCATCTTTGCTCAGAAGAAGGGTCAGGAAGTGTCACCACATGGTCACATCAGTGCTAATTCTGTATACTTTCCCCCCTGGGCAATCAGAAAGATTTTGCTGGATGGCAACTTCTGTCTTAGCTGTGGGTGTGGAGATTTTCTTAAGTATGGCTTATCTATGTTGCTTGAATTTTTTTACCATTAATTTCTTTATATGGTGTAAGAATGGGTATATCTCACCAGGCTTCTTCCTTCCTCCTTGCAATTTGCTCAAGCCACACCTTCATCTCTCCATTCTAGCAATGGGGAGTATCATGGTCACAGGTCCTTCCAAACTGTGGTGTCCACAGTGCCATCTGTAAAGTAGATGTATGGCCAGCACTGCTGGATTTTAAAACCTGTGAAGGTTCAGGCTCTGGCCTCGCTCAAGGCTTGCTGGGGAAACCCTGACTTGAGTTTAAAAAAGACACGTGTGCACACACACATGCACACAGACACTTTGGCACACATTCTGTTTTTCTGGAGGGACTACTGCATGCCTCTTTATCTTTTTCTCCCACCCACTCATCCCTTCTGACACTCACCATAGCTGTGACCACTTGTATTCTATTCAGCTGGATTTTCCAGGCACTTCAGACTAGTAGGTGTTGCTATATATATAGTGCCTAAACACTTCTGTTGAGGCTGAATAGTAAGTAAAACACTGGTGCATTACTTGGTCCACCAAGTGATCAGGATATCCCTCACACAAATATCTGCAGTGTTGCAGAAGGAAGTGTCACCTTGTGCTGGCCACAGCTGTCCCTGAGCACTTCTGCTGAAAGCTGCCCTGCTCCTCTTAAGAACCTCCGTGGCAAAGGGGTCTCCAGGCAGATTTATTTTCTTTTACCTGTGGCTGGTGTTACACAAATTAGGTGTTAACCCTAATTTGGTGTCCAGTTGCCCATTTAGCTCTGGCTGGCCAGAGTCAGGGAGGTTTTATGAAGGACCATTGCAGAAGCTCATGACCCTGATTGAAAGCCAGGAGCAACTCAGTGCTCTGGCAATGATTATTTACTGTTTTTCCCATGTTACAAGCTGTATTTGGTCATGTTCAGTAACTCTGTAGTAATCAGACAAGATGGAACGGCGGCTTGTCAGCTGATTTAATTAAAACCACATTGGTTTTTTTTTGCTATTGCCTCTCACACATCATTAATATGCTGTCTAAGACGCGCCTGCAATCTAAAGATTGGAATCAGTCTCATTGTGCTCTTTCCAAGCTTGAATTCCCAGACACACAAACCTGGGAAAGAGTTTTAAAGGGACAGGTAATAGTTAGAAACTAATTTGATTACATTGAAATGGACCACTCATTTGTCCAAATAAATGCTTATTAAGGGACCAGTCTTTCAGGTTGCTTTTAAATGCAATGTAGGCTTGGCTTTCATGGATATGAGTGGGAATAGAATATATTTAGGATTTCCCAGGAATCATGTCTTTATGCAGTCGTCTGCTCATTCAAATTGTTGGTTATGCAAATATATTAAAAAGTTTCAAGTAAGTAACACTGCACCCATTTTAGCTTGGTTTATTATTTAGGTCTTTAGCAACAGTGTTGTATTGTCCCTTTTCTGAAGTGCCAGGTAAGATCCATTTCATAGTGGCAGTGCTGAGGAAATTCCCCAGTCAGACATTCCCGGGACTCTCTGGCAGTGGCACTCCCAAGGTCAGAGACTTTCTGGGACTGAAGGCCCTTCCTTGGCTCCAGTGACCAACAGGTCCCCGCCTGGCTCCCTGCACACCCCACTCACATCACACCAGTTTTGCCAGGCAGAGTCCCAAATGTCTCATTCCATAAAGCCATTTATTCCTGGGGCACTAACACAGAAACAGCCCCAGCTGGTGCCTCCGAGGAGGGACCCCAGCAAAGGAAGCCCTGGGATTTTGTCCCATCACAGTCTCCTCGTGGCCAGTCTCACTCTTCCTCCTGAGTCTTTGGCTCCTGCCCCCATCTCCGTGTCCATCCACCTCGCTGGCATCGCTCGTTTTCGTCTCCCTTGTTGTCCAAAAGGTCAGCAATTCCCAGCTGCTGCTGTGTCTCAGTGTCCATTCACCTGGCTGGGTGTCACCTGCCTTTGTGCCCTTTGTCATCCCAAAGGTTGGCAGTTCATCCTCTTGCCCTGGGCTCACACCCAGAGCTCAGCCTGTGCTTCAATCTGCATTTAAATCTGCATCTCAACCTGCACTTCCATCTGCAGCTTGTGAGCCCAGCTACCTGCACCAGATGTGTTCCTCAACAGCACATCAGCCAGCATGTGCACTCGATTTACAGCCAGATTACAAGGCAAAAAATAAATCCAGCGTTTAAAATTATATACAGCAGTTTATTTAAACAGCGATTAACTTTCATCAACAGTGCGTGCATTTCTGTTTTCTTTAAGGAACCCTGCCACTCTCAATCACAGCTGCAGCCCTCCTGCAGTACCCTGCTACTCGGTGGCTTGAACCCAGCTTCGCAAATAGTTCACAGCCAATTACCATACAGGTTTCTTATGTTAAAATTAAGGCAACTGGAGTCAACAACCGCTGCTGAATGAAGGTAAAAGCTTGAGAATATTTTGCATAACAGTCATCAGCGTAGCTGATAACTATTACAGTGTTCTGGTAAAGTAAGCCTACGCAGATCCTATCTCTCCTGCCTGTCTGTTCCAACATGCATCTCATCTCACTGGCAACCCTTTGCTTTAATTAGCTGAAGCCTCTGCTTCAGCCTTTCATATGTCAACCAGCCTGTGTACACTTCCATATTTTTAATCAGTAGCCTGTTGTCTTTACTTTGTCATTCGCACTAGCATATAAATCTGCCCTTCTTATGATCCTCACTGCTTGGTAGAAGTCAAAACATGCTGTTTAATTTTCCTGTTCACTGATTTCCATTTGTTTCATGTTCAAATGCTGGCTCCTTTCCCCCTTTCGGGCATGCTGTGAGCATTAAACTTAGTGATTAAATGCCAAAAGAACAGTTCTTTTCCCCTTCCGTGCCCACAAATGGGTCATCCTAACCCTGGCTGGGATGCTTCCCTCCACAGCGTGCCCTGTGCCTGTGTGCTCAGCCCAAATGGGGCTGGGGGGATGGGAACTGGGCTGCAGGGGCTGGCAGTGTTCAGCTAACGATGGCTAAAACAAAACAGGTGCAAAACTTATGTGCTCTCCTCAGCTTCTTGCTGTTTCTTCTCTCTTTTTAATTTTTTTAAATTTTTTTTTCTTTTTTCCTTTGCCTATTTTTTTTCCTCTGCCTATTTTTTTTCCTCATCAATCTACGACTGCCCAATTTTTCATGTCACCCACGACACAGCTGAAGACACCAAGACTGAGAAATACCCGGACGTGAAAGAGCGAGAGGGTCACGTGTGGCTGGCCACTGGTTTTCACATTTTCTGGTTCACTGGGGGGGACTCTGGGGTTCTCTGTGGATGTCTGACAGTGGGGTGGCTGGTCCTGGCATCTGTGCCTGGGGCTGATCCCCCAGCTGAGCCTGGAGCGTGCTCAGGATGTCATCCAGCTTCTGGTCCATCTGCACGACCTGTTAAGGAATCAGAGAGCGGAAGAGCTGTCAGATGGTTGCAAATGCTTCTGGTGAGAGGAATTCTGAGGCCAAAAGCAAGGAAAAAGCCTGGCAGGGAGCATGGGCATCTGAGAACCGCCCCTCCCTGATTTTTGTCCAGCCTGCTGCTCTAGACCAGGTGACACTGCAAAGTCCCAGGGAAAATGGCAGCAGAAGGACAGGACGTTGCTGGTCCAAGGATTTCATTCAACCATTTTGTCTCTCAGCTTTTTCCCAGGGCTGATGATGATGCATCCTGCAAACATCTGCCCCGAAACTCTCTTTCACTGTTCAGTTTATTGTGAATGTTTTTTTCCCAGTACCTTTCCCAGCCTTCACCACCTTTGGTTGTAGGACATCATGCTTTCCATTACTGTCCTGGGAAATGAAACAGCCTCCCCTCCCTTCACACTGTAAATAGATGCCTCAGTGATACATGCTACAGTCAGAGATCCTACCAGATACAGTGTTTATTCCCATGCATTTTTAGGAGGATAGCCTACTAAAAACCACATAATAACACCAATGACTTCATTACCAAAAAAAAAAAAAAAAAGAACAGCCATTCTATAGGAAGACATGCTAATTCCTTCTCCTTTCTTTGCTTCCTAGCTGAACTTTCTTAGCTGTAGTCCCTAGGTAGGCTTTCCTGTTATTATTATTATCATTAAGCAAGGAAAGGCAAATATGGATTTTTAAAGGGAAGCTGCACTCATGCTTCCTAGTATTTTTTAAGTTCTGATTTTTTTTTATTAGGAGCACATAGCAGGCATTATTATCCCCTGGTGTTGGTAGGGCTTGCCTTCACTGCAAAGGGCTCCCACTCGCCTCAGCATCACCCAGTGGGGCAGGCTGGGGGCCGGGGGCTGCTTGACTTTGCTCCAAAGGCAGAATTATGGCCAGCATCATGTACTCAGCTGGGATCACTTCTAATGATGCTTGAACACAGTGCAGCTTTGTGTTATAGATGAGCCCAAGAAAAACGAGCATTTTGAAGAACATTGAATGGTTCACTTTACAGTTATCTGCCGTGAAACTGTGAGCCTCTGCAAACCATGATCTGTCCCAGTGGGTCTAATAAACTTTGATAGCAAACCTTTTAGAGTGATATCAGATCTAAACTGAGCTTTCATTAAAAAGGGAGGCAGAGAAAATGAGAGAAAGAAGGATTCCAGCCTTTTTCTGAGGAAAGATAACTTTGGAAATAGCCATTGGCAGCGTGGACTGAAAGCTTAGCGGGCTGAGATTGCTTTGAAAGCCAAGGCAAGGAAAATCACCTTATCCACTTTCTCCTCTTCTGTCTCTTCTCACTCCAAGTGTTGGCTCCCCTGGGGGCCCCTCAAACCTCAACGTACCAGGAGCTTATTCAAGTTCTATCTTTTTGGCAACCACTATTCTCTCCTAAATACAACCTGCTGGGGGAAGAACGAGTAGAGAATCTCTGCTGCATCACAGAGGGAGAGGCGTGCTGGTCGCTCTTCCAATTCTATATTTACAACTGCTAGCTTCTGGTAGAAAAGCCCTTCTCCCTGCCTCTGTTTAGGTGTGGGTCTGGGTTATCTGAGGCAGTGGTTCCAAGCAAGAAGGGAGGGTTTAGGACGTGGGTTGGACAGCAGAGACATTCACTACCATTTCTGCCTTCCAGGTGCATGGCTAGCACTGCCTGAGCAGTCAAATCACTGACAAAAGCACTGACATTGCTCTGTCTCAGGCACAACAGCACCAAATTCTGCTCAGCATTGACTTGGCTGGGAGTCTGGAAGTCACCAGAGGTTTAAGGGTTAAGAAGCATGGAATTAATTTAAAAACCACAGCCTTTATTTTCTCTTCCATTCTTGAAAAGCCTGTTTGGCTGATGCTGGTAATGACTCAACAGAATCTTTCTTAAGCAGAAATGTTGCTGCAGAGCAGAAACTAAAGCAGAACTAATGTTTTGCAATAGCGTAAAAAGAAGTGTAGGCAGGGAAATGGGATCAGGCAGATGAAAGCTCTTTTGGGGTTTTCTTTTGTGAGGCTTTGTTGATTTTGATCTGCATGCTTTATCTTAGATAAGCTGTGCCTGCATATTCCATATCATTTAAACTCACTGTATTTCACTGTATTTTGCCAACTCAGTGAAAGAATGTGACAAGGGATAATTTTATGCACTCTTCTTTCCAGGAGAAGAGGAGGGTGGAGAATACTCATTTGTAGGGGTGGAAACAGAAATCCTTACATAGGGGAGTAAATTACCCTATGCTTCTGTCACACCTTCCACATGAAGATCAGTAAATATTTCCTGAATACCAGCAAACAGAACTGCAAAGTTATCCTGTGTCAACCACACATGGGAGGGTTTTCATGATAATTTCTGAGATTAGAAGCAAGACCCTGCAAAACTAAGTGGCCCATAGGAAGACATAGTCAGCACCTCATCAAACTGGAGGTTTTTAAAGAAGGGTCAGATTTGGAGGCTGGTTAACTCTGATGAGGGAGTGGCAAGAGAAGAGCTGTGGACACTTGGCCCAAAGTCAGTAGGATGACTTGCAGGGCTAGAGGAATTTTCACATGGATGAAGGTTTTTTCCACAGGAGGGTCCTGGTTTCAGGTTTCTCCAAATCCACCTCACAGCTCTCACTTTCCCTAAGCCCAAACAGAAGTTGCCTGTTTTGAGCAACATCCCCGGGCAATCGCTGAGAAAGGGTTAAAGGGAGCAATGTGTTTTTCAGATGAGTAAAGTGAGAAGCATCCAGAGCTGGCCGCAGAGTTTCCAGAGAGATGCGATACGGCCCTCGGTGGAGACAGGTGAGCTTGGCAGCTGTCCACGGGCAAATGGCAACAAAACTCCCGTTCTCCCACATCACAATAGTGCTCCGGAGATGATCTATAAAATTGTTAAAGCGCTTTTATATCCTTTCAACTGCCCTGTAGAAAGGAGGCTTGCAAAAGCAGTTTAAAATATTGCGCTGTTGTTACTGGGACTGTGAGGTGAGCTGAAGGCGTGTTGAAATGTGTATTTATTCTAACATCCCCCCGTGAAAGGGGGCTGGACTCCATGGTGACATGCAGGACTGTCAGACAGAAAAAAAAGGGAAAAGCGCTGCCACTAGCTCTAGCGAGGCACAGCAAGCCACAAAGTCACTCAAAGCCACGGGGCTCAAGGCGTCCCTCCCCTTCACCCTGAGCACCAGGCTGGCTTTCAACACCCATGGGCTGTTTGAGGATTCTTTGGAGCTTCTGTTTGTGGGAGCTGGTGATGCTTAAAATACCTCTTTTTGCCTCAGTTGACTCCTGCTGCAGAAATGCCTTGTGGAGAAAGACCCCTGGCATGGCAGCAGGACAGATGAAGAGGGCTGGGTCATACTGGGGATTTGCCACATGCTGGACAGATTCCTAACTCCCCTGAGAGCTTTTTTTTCTGACATATTTTGCACACACACACCATAAACAAAATGCACGTGTGGAAAACACAGTCAGAGTAGTCACATGGTCTCCCCCAGCTCTTGTCACTTTAGGCCAGAAAAATCCATGTTGTTCAGTGACACCCCTAGGCTTTGTCTATCTTTTAAATATGATTTCTGGAGGCTGGGAAAGCCAGTACCAATTATGTGCACAACACACTGACTTGAACAATTTCCAGAGAAACAGCAGAAAGGGAAGATGGTCTGCTGGAGCACTGGAGTAAGTCTATAAACTCATACACTCACGTGCTGCTAAGTCAGTGAAGCTTTGCACCAAAAGCTTAACCCCACAGGCTGCTTGAAGTCGCTGTCACCTCCTGGAGGCTCTGCTCTCTCCCCCCCTGCAGCACATCCCAGCTGCTGGTACCAGGGATGCAGCACGAAATGGAGAGGAAAGAGGGAACAGCCCAATTTGTGTCACCAATCAGAATGTCATGTATCAACAGCAACTTCTGCTTTTGGCTGAGCTGGATTGACTTTGGCTTCCCATTTGCCTCACTCCAGCGCAGAAGGCTGTGAGCCCACAGGGCAGCCCCAGGGCATCCCTGTCCTGGCAGGGATGGAGGATGGAAGAGGCACTCTGTGGCTGAGCCCCATCCCCTGCTGTCAGAGCTGCTGCTCCTGGGAGAGGAGATATCCAGATCTCATCCCACAGGAAACTGCAAACCTAAGCACGGACACCCCAGAGCCACCAGAACCCAGCGGAGCCCAGGACTGCAAGGGCATCCCCAGGGGCTTTGCCTGGTGGTGTGGTGTTTTCCAGCTGACACTGCAAAGTCAACCCCATCTGGGGCCATGCAAACGTTATGTCCTAGCCCAGGGTTTCCAAGTCACCAGAGTCCTGAGCTCAGGCCACTAACACCCCTCCTCTAGCAGTGGCCCAACTCTGTGCTCTTGGCTTTACCATTTCCTCTGTTTCCAGCCCTTGCTGCAGCTCCTGCTCCCGAGGTAGCTCCAATGAATCAGGATCCACTCTCTGCAACTATGACTTAAACACACCTGCCTGGAGGGTTTTAACACCAACTGCTTGGGACCGAGTCGTTTGATAGGTAGGATTTATTTTGTATGGATAGAAATGTACCTATGAACCTTAGTCTGCCATGAGCTATTTCTACCTGTGGGTATGTGTTTCTGATACTCCCAGCTTGTTATTTGCCATAGGTCACCTAAGGTCAGTTTGTAGGAGAAAATGGTATTAATGTACTAAAATCAGATATGATTTAGTTGAACTGGTGCAATCCACTTTATGAATGCTTCCATTTCTGACTCATGTGACACATTGATTTAGCTTAAGCTTGTTATCCAGAAATTTGTACCATTTTCACATATTGACCAGGTCTGTCACATGATGCTTCTTCTCATTCCAGATGGTGGACTGATTTGATTAGATCCTGCAAAGCCTGTGTTTAGCTTTATATGCACATCTGGTCTTGTAGCTTCTCTCTGCGTACAGTTACACGCAATTATTCAAACTAATTGCCTATTGTATGGTTTGAAGCCTGAATTGTTTATTTTAGGAATTGCTTTATTTTTTAGCATGTGGATTTATTGCTGCCCAGAGACTGCTGATTCTGAGAAGGCACATCTTTTGTCTACAGCACTGCCTGCAAAACTGCCTCCCTCTCACCTTGCTTGTCCTGCTAGAGATATTGCACTGAGGTGGAATGCTGAATCCACTGAATTTGTTTTTTCCCTTCAGCAAGGCCAGACAATGTCAGTGTTGACATAGCCTGTTGGTAGCTGTCAGGAAGCCAATGGCCACAGCAGGCACAGAGACTGGGACTAGCTTGGGGAGACTTCTCTTGTGCAAGGTGTGGTGCTAGAGCAGCCTGTGAGCCCACTCCAATGAAGTGCTTATGGATGTGCTTGAAGCGTGTGAAGTCTTCCTGAGTTCACCAAATATTTAAGTGCTTTGCTGGAGTGGAGCCAGAATGGTCAACAGTTTGCAGGATTATACCTTTAGGATAAGCTTTTGGAGTCTCCTAAGTACTCATACACACATATGCCCAGAGATATATCTACACCACCATTTTTCAAGTCTCTGAGTAGTAATAATTGTCATCTATCATGACATTCTTCTTGAAAAAACTTTGGCATTCGTATTAGCAGAGAACTTGCAGCTTGTGTCTCTTAAATAACAAGAGGGCTTTGATGAACAGGATCCCATCAACTGGCAGGTTTTGGGATGAGTTGTAATGGAGTTGGAATTGGCCTCAATTCTACAATGATCCTGTAGAAAATAAGCAGCACTGCCAGGTGGCACAAACACAGGAAGACCCCTCTCAGTGGGACATCAGTGTCCTGTAGCCAACTACCAGCACTCCCTGGCCCAGCACTGAGCTGTGCTCCCCTTGCTGGGCTCTGCTGAGGGTGCAAACAGCACAGCATCACCAGCTCCAGACCAGGAGCTCTTGCCAGTAACCTCAAAGATCCGGTGAAAACAGGTGCATGAATAGAACCTAAATAAGCTCCACTTCCATGACAGCCTGTTGCTCTGGCAGATCCTATTCTTCATGAACACCAAAAAAATATATGACCCACCAGACTGTCTTGTTTGACTTACTCCATGTACCCCTTAGCAGATATCAGTTGTTTATTTTCATTCCATGAAACTTATCTAGATAAAGCCACAATTTTCCAGGCCTCCCTTCCTTTATCCCAAACATCCCCACCCATTCTTAGGTCAGGTGTTACAACCTCTGTCAGCCTAGGGTATGGTAATCTTTATTTTAAGTATAGCTTCATTTATTTTCGTTTCCATCTACCTTTCCTGTTTAAATGAAAGCACAGTCTATCCCTCTGCCCCGTGCTCCTGGGGTATTTCCTGCCAGTACCCTCTCAGTGAGCATTTTATTTTTGTATTTCCCATGCCACAGCTGCACTGATGAAGCTCCCAGTAAGACCTGTGTCTGTGGTTGCTGTTTCTAGTGTAAGATGCCATTTGCTTAATTGCTAAGCAACTATCACAAGTTGAGCTCTGGCTTTCTAAAGCAGGCCTGGTCAGCACACAGATTATGTGTTACTGCTTTGGGGAAGGTGTGATTTATTTTTTTAAAATGAATCCTCGCTTCCTAAACAAATGAGGTTTGGCTGATGATGTATCTGTGTGTATATTGTTATGGCAGCTTTGCATCAAGCTGGCCAACTTCAGACACGCTTGCCAGAGAGTCCTTAAAGATAAAAAGTTCATACAGATTTCTGAAAGTTTGGCACTTGTGCAGAAGACAGACATCCAAATTAGTGCCTCTTTGAAGGAAGGGCAGAAGAGGAAGGTGAACTTGTATTATTAGACCCCGGAGAATCCACACAGGATGCCCTGACCACAGGAAAAGCTTTATTCGGCTCTCTCCCCTTATTAGCCTCAGATAATCAACCACAAAATAGAGAGTCACAGGAAACCAGGCAGCTTAATTTCTACTGCTCCCAGAAGTACTTGTTTCTGGCTCAAGAAATTCAAGTGGTGCCACCCTTTGAGTGGACACAAGGGTAACTTCCCACAGCTGCTATTCCATGGCAGCAGGGTGGGTTGGACTCTTGTGAGAGCTTGTTCCATTTCAGCTCTTTGCACATGCACCTGTCTATCTTTGTGTCTGCAGCCAGCACTTTCTGCCATTTGGAATTTGTTCCCCCCAGCAGGTGAATGAGACTTTGCAGAACTCTCTGTCTCCTGAGCCATGCCCATAAGTGGATTTTGTTGTTGTTGTTGCAGGACATTTTGTTCCTCACCCTCCTCTGGATCCTGCTCAGATCCTCCCTGTAATCTTGCCATCTCTCTCTCTGTGACATCTCTCCTCTGCCACACCCGGGATGACGCACTGCACTGCCATTTCTCAGCTCATTGCATTGTGTCGCTGCAGGTCCTGCTGCAAAACCAGCCTGGAGACAAACAACAGGCAAAAATAACAGAGCCAGGCCGGCCTCAAAGGTGGATCTGCAGCCTCTGTGAGTCACACTGCAATTTCACAATAAAGCCACCTTGTAACTTATGCTGCAAGACGCTGATTAATTTAATTTTTAAATCTCTAAACAATACTGGACAGAGAGGAACAGTAGAAAGAAGTGGCACTGAGCATTCAAATAGTGCCAAAGGAGCACTGAGAAAGGAGTGACCTTAGGCCTTTCATTAGCTGGATGAGACAACTCAGCATTTTAGATGGGTGTCATGAACCTGGTGTTTGCATCTCACCTAACCCTTTGAACAGATGGTATCAACCTTCTACGCTCTGACTGCTTTGCCTTCACTTTGGTTTTTTTGAGCTCAAATAAATCCCCTCTGTGAGAACAACATCTAACCACACCAGCCTCATGGCTAGACAGGGTTCACCAGTTCCTGCAAGGGGGAGGTCACTTTGGACTGTTTCTTTTCAGGTTAGTTGCAAGCATAACTTGCTGATACTGAACCCAGTGGGAGAATTCCCTTAATCCAGCCCTGCTGACCTGACGTACCTGATGGACTCTGAGTGCCAAAGTAACTTTCATACACTTTACCACAGGTGTTGATACACAACTGCCCTCCATTCACACGCACACATAAAAACCCCTGCTTGAAATTATCAGTCCATCTTTACTTCTGGGTTGGTGAGAAAGGCAAAGCAAGAGGGAGAGAGGGAGTGTTGTTACTGGGAGGAGCACAGGCATTATGGTGATGGAGATTTAGATAGCAAGACATGTAGGTACTAGAAGAGTTCCAGGCAGTTCTTGTAGGACTTGACCAGGAACTCAGAAACCCAAGATCCAGTCTACACCCCAGGCCAACCTTTGTGTATTGAGCACAAGTCACTTCCTGGATGAGCCTTATCAATATTTGTTAACCATGTGGATGACATAATCTGTCATTTCCTGTCTTTCTGACATGGAATCACTTGAAATTGGATAGGTTTCAGTCTCGGAACAAAACAGAAGATGGAGCAACAAAAAGCTAAGAGTAATCTAATGTAGGGGCTGAAATGTTGGTTATAGAAAGGAAGGAAGTTGTGTTGGAAAAAGAAGATCAGTCCCTGTTGGCAGAGGACAGGATGAGAGAAGATGGTGGATGGTCCCTTTCCTAGTGTTGCCTCTTTGAGGACTGACATGGACATGGCAGAACAAGGTTGGAAGTTGGAGTGCTGCTCATGCCAGGAAGAAAAAAGTGATCAGGAAGCAAAAGGATGATTGTCTGGAGATCAGAGGGTGTCACTGGGAGGCCACTGTCTGGGCCTCTCTTTTCAGCTTACATCCTTTTAGCCAAACCCTTTAGCCAGACTAAGGATTGGTCTGTGTGCAGATTTGTGCTGCTGTCAGAAGAATCAAGCTCACAACATGCCCTGGGCACTGGGGAACCTGTCCTGGGCCCTCACTTTGCTGTGCCCTGTATCAGTGAAAGTGATGCAGGAAGCTTGGGAGAAGCTGATTCATGAGGATCTTGGGAAGTGAGAGCTGGGCCTTTGCACCATGAGCTGTTGAACAGGTTAAATGAAAACTTCTGCCCTCATTCCTTCTCTGCTCAGCATGAGACAAATCCCTGGGGTTGCCTTTATACAACATGCTCACTGAAACTCCCACAGCCCCTGAAGGTGCCACAGGACTTTGCACAACGCTCACGTGGAGGGAGAAGCTGCAGAAGCAGAGGGTGGTGTTACATCTTTAAATAGCCAGGATTACAAAACACCATTGTTTCCTCATTAAAACACAGAAACCCAAAGCAAGTGAAATATTATCAGGCAGCGCTGATTGAAGGTGTAGCAGTTCTTGATTCTGACTGACTCAAATGTGCTTTGCTGAACCCTTTGGTTTTAGCCTGTCTGGCTTATCTGTCATTTGATGGATTTTACTGGCTTGCTGGTGTATTCCAGGCCTGATTAACAGCACTGCCACGCATTTTTTTAGGAGTTCTTGAAAATGTAATGGCAAATGGGTGGACTCTGGACTGCCTTGTCCAGATTTGGGGCCACAGTTACCTAATGCTGAGGGTGTCTGTCTGTCTGTTCAGTCACACCAAGCCACAGCATTCGATCCCAGATCAGCAAAACCCACAGGCATAGACGGTGCAGGGAAAACAACAACACAGCAAGGAGCAGCTCATGACTTGATCTGGGATTGTTCAGCACCTGGAAGGGTCTGAGCAATGTGTGGGGTGGGACAGCACGAACCTCTGCATGAATGGGCTACAGCTGCAGTACTCTGTGTGCAGGATGGCAGAGGAGGTCGCAGGGACAATGAATTTGGCTGCATTTGTTTTTCTCCTTCCCAAGCTAGAGAATTTATTGCATAATATGTTCTGTAGCTAAAGAGATGTCCATGGCCGTTTAAAGCACTGACTGAGAACAGAAGACTGAGCAAAGCAGCTTTCCTAAATCCAGAATCTCAGCAGTGGCCCTTTTCCATTTCTTTTGTGCTTGAAAAATAAGCGAGAATGTTGAAAAATCAGCATGGCTACATCCCCAGGGGAGACTCAAATAAAGCATTAATTAAAGCAAAGAAAGGGAGGTGTCTTATTTGAACTCTGCTGAGCTGGATGGATTACCTATGAGAGCTGGCAGTGACAGGACAGCTGTGTGAAGAAGCCCGTGGCAGAAGCACCGGTGTCTTACACAAACAACAGGAGACAGGGCGGGAGACGCAAACCCGTAATTGCCAGATAGATTTCTACCTCATGAGGCACTTGCTAAGTCAGCAGAAACCTGCCTCAATTTTCTGTTGCAAGGCACTGTGCTGTTAATTAAGGGGGAAAAAAAAATTCAGCTATGCCTGCTATCACTTTTACAGCTCTTTAGCCTTATCCTGCAGGGAATACTGCCAGGGGAGATGATTATATACCATATATATATATATACATATATGTAAAAATATAATTTTTCTCTTCCATGTTTCTTCTTTTTTCATACATAATTGCAGAGAAAAAGTACAGCAATAATAAAAAGGGACATGTATGAACATGAACATGCAGGTGTAGGATTATGAGAATGGCCTGGTGAGATTTCACTGTCCCAGCATTTAGTAGAACAATTTAAACTACTGCTGCAGTTTAATTAAGATTTTGGGTTACTGGCTTTGTTGAGGTTCTAGAGATAGAACTGGGAAGCCATGGAGACCTTTATGCAACTTTCTGCCACGAGGGAAAGCATGTATTTTTCAGGTCAGAAAGCTAAAATCCATTAATAAAAGAGGAACAAGCTAAAATTCATTAATAAAATAGGTAACACCCATGACAACTGAGAAGCCCATAGATTTAATTGCTTACAATAACTAAGTAGCTACATCTACTTATAATAGAATTGTACAAATCTTTGAGGTGGGCAAAGACCTTCAAGATCATTGTGTCCAACCTTTGATTTACTCATCATGAACTGTGACTTTTATCTACTGGATCAATATAATCTATATGTCTAAGCCATAATTAAAAATGCCTTGATTATTGGCTGGAGTTGCCCCCAGTCTGGATCCCAGGGCCATGGATGCCTCCTCCTCCATGCTGAAGTGACCATTTTACTGCTGTGTTCCAGCTGAGGCATGGTGTATCCCATCAAAAAAATTAATGGGGTTCCTCACCCTTCTTCCTCTTACCTCTGGCACAGTCAGAAATGTCCATGGGAAGGCACCACAACTGCTTTTTTTTCTAGGAATTTGAGTTAAGGTTTTAATTACTGTTAATAAGGATGTGGATTTTCTGTCCTGCAAAAAGATTAAGAAAAAATTCTCCAAGCATCTAGACTGTGCCAAGCCTGGGTACAAGCAAATAGTTTCTTTGCCATGCAATCTAATTTTTCCCCTTTATTATTTGCTAATGATCTGCAGAAGACAAAAATTGCTGTGAAATACATGATCCCCTCCCCTTTCATTTTGAAAGCACTGAAAAACCTCCATTCAAATCTTTGTTTGTTTTTGCTTATTATTCCTGAAAAATTAATAAAAATCAATATGATTCCTTGTAGTGCAGCAGATCCTGCAAATTTTGCCTGGGAAGGGACTTCTTGATGTAAGAGCTCCTGCCAGCTTTAGTTCAGAGACTTGTGACTGAGCACATGCCAAAAGCACACTTCGTGTTGGGAAGTGCCACGAAATCAGAGAGGAGGGGAAAGTGAGAGTTGTCCCACTAACCATCCTTGGCTTGTTTGAGACATCTTTGCTGTTTTGGGGATTCACCTCCATCCCCAGCCCTGGCAAGGGAGGCAGAGGGGAGCAGGACCTGTGTGCACAAGGGGGTGACAGTGAAGGTTTGCACATTCCCCAGCCCTACTCAGCATTTCCCAGGGCCCTCCCCAGGGACTGCAGGGATTACTCAGCCCACGGTGGTTTCAGTGCCGTGCCCTGTGTCAGAGCAGGGTTTTGGACGTGGCTCTGTTTACCCACATCACTTGGGCATGGCCAGTGAATGTGGCAATCTGAAACACTGTTTGGAAGCCAGATGTGGTGCTCAGGAGTGGATCTGCTCGGGCAACTGGGGAAGATTAAATCCCTTGTTAGCCACAGGGCAGCATGGTGTGGTGCTTGGTACATTGGGCAGAGCTGAGAGAGGCTTTTGTAATGAAACCAAAAATTTTGCCTGTCCCCAAATTCTGCAAAGGTTCAGCAACCTTTCAGTAAACCTGGACTGAGGAGATTTATAATTTCAAGGAGGAACCTCTTAATACACCTTGGTATGTGCATGATTTTGAGCCTAGACCTGGCCACACTTGGCACTTTGGAAGTTTTGCTTTGGTTTTTTTGCATACAGGTCCAAAACACAATGTAGACTCAGCAGGGAGGAACCGATGCAGACCAAAACTGCTAAGTTTTGCACAGCTCTAATTATAATCTCTTCACAGTGCTGGTTTTATTTATTATTGTTTGTACTGTGGTAGCAGTGCAGGGCTCCAACCAGCTCTGGAGCTGTGCTGTGGAAAAGGCAGGAGAAGGAGGCATCATCCCCAGCATGAAGAGTGTATATTCTAAATAAACAAAACAGAAAAAGAATGAGGGAAAGACATAAAGCACGTAAGCAGAGTGATTAGGGGGTGTTGGCAAGACAACGCTTTTCTTTGCCTCTCACCCACGCACAGAATCGTGTTTATTTATCCTGTAAACTCTTTGGGGTCAGGGCTGCATTTTCCAAAATGCGTAGGGAGATGGGATGCAAGAAATGTGTGAAGAAATGAAGGTGCTGAGGGCAGCAGCAGGAGATCAGCAGCCCATGGGGATGCCATGCCAGATTTTGGCAGCCAGGGTGGGAGCAGGAGGAAGGTGATGGGGAGGGAAGGACAGAGGAGGAGACTGACTGCCTTCCTTAGCTCAGGTCAGGTCAGAAAACCCATTGTGACAACCTGGGACAAGTCACCAGACCACTCCATGCTGCAGATTCCTCTAGGGCTGAGCAGGGCTAAAGTGGCATAATTCTACCTTGGTGTAAAGTGTTTTGAGATACTCAGGTGAAAGGTGCTGGAGGAATGCAAAGATTTGTTTTTCACAAACCTCTTCACATGTTCTTTTCACTGCCAAGTCAAGGCCTGAAGCCAGGAATTTTAGAGAAACACACTTCTAATATATATATATATATATATATGAATATGAAAATACATTTGTGAAAGAGGCCAAGGAACACTTTTTCAAAATGAAGCTTTAAGTTAGATTTCCTAAATCTATATATAGGATCTTAAATGAACAGCCAGATTTAAAATCAGGACACTTCATTACTTCATTAAAACCGAGTTCAGGAATCTAGCTATAAGTTCTTACTTGAAGATGGTTTGCCACAAGGTAGCTGGAAGTTTCATATCTTAAAAGAAGTTTTTAATGTCTGGTTTTGTTTTGTATTTTTTTCCTCAAGGATTTAGGTGAAGGTTTGGGCCAGTTATTTTATCCCAATTATTCACCATTCTGCAACTATTAATTAAAACAAACAGCTCTCTGAAGCCATTTCTCACAACGGGGAAGATTTATATCTTGAAACTGAAGCTTGTTTTTTTACTATTTTCCACACTGCATAAACATCCAAGGTTGTTATTGCAGCAATCACCAACACAAGCTCTCAGAGGTCCTTGCCAGGCTTGTGATATTTATTGTTTGAAAAGCCACAGCTCCTGTAGTGAAGTGATTAGATGAGAACCTCAGCTTTCAGTAAAAAAAGGTAATTTTGAGAGAAATGAGAAACCATGAGCAGAATGCAGAATCAAGGGTCCAAACATCAGAAAGGAAAGCAAAAAAAGAGAAAACCCCACATGTGTTATTATTTTTTAAAGCCTAAGGACACTTAAACCAACCTCCCCCTTATAATTTGGCAGAGGGGGGCTGACTCATGGCTTGTGGCTGCCAGGGCATGGCCATGGCAGGGGTTACTCATCGCCTTGGAGTGCCTAGAGGTTTTTCCCTAAGGGGCTGCTCACCCTCTGCTGAGCTGCACATGTTTGTATTGCCAGGTGCTGGGCTCCAACCACTTCTATTTTCATTTTATTTTTTTCCTTTTTCTTTCAAACCAACTTTATTGAGGTATTCGTTTATGAAAATATCCTGCGCAAGGAATTAACACTGACTTGGCAAATAGAGACAATAGGTCAACGCCTGGTCCTTCCAAATCTGAGAGGATCTCTTTAGCTTTCAAAAAAAGAAGAAAAACCGAACTATTCAAAAGTCTTAGCTGCTAAATAGTCAGTAAAGCAAATGTAAATATTATATGATGAAATGCATTTTCCAAAATACCCTCTTTTCTCAGCAGTTAGATGGGCTTTATATACAATGGGAAGATTCATTCCTGAAGGTAACTCCAGTCTATGAAACAACCCCCTACATATCATGGCCTAAAATATCTATTTTATACAATGCTTTTATCTTGTGAAAGCTCATTCAGCCTCCTGATTTATGAAGGCTGTACTTCTCCCTGCTCTGCTCTCCACAAACTCTTGGGGGAGAGGAAAAAAATACAGAGCAGAAACCTGGCTAACTCCAGTGTGACTAAGGGCCATTAATATTGGAAAACCAGTGCAAGGAGTGCCATGAAAACACAAGCAGGAGAAAAACAAGAATGTTTGTGCATGGCAAAATAGCACGTGGTGAAACCTTTTGTACACAAAAAGCAGGTGGGTGGATCCCAACAGAGAGGAGTGTGGTCTTTTCAGCTGGCTGAATAACCCACAGCCATGTTGCAGTGTGTGTGGTTTGCATTTATTCATTTACAGGGGTACAATTCCACCTCTCTTCAGGGTGCAGTTAAACCTGACTTCTCCTTCCAAATGTGGCTTCAGGAATCAGGACAGCTATATACCAGCAACAGATGCAGCCACAGCTCAGAGGAGAGATAAATCCCCTCTTGCAGGAGTGAATAGATGCCAGAACACTCTGAAATCCCCCTCTCTGTCAGAGAACCTTGCATTATGAATGCATCTCTCTAATGAGGCTCGGGTTCTGCCTGCAATAACCACCCAGTATTGTCATAGCTGTTTCAGACATACTTTGTGAGCTGGTGGAAGACAAATGTTGGACACACCAGTGCTGTCAGCTGCTCCAGTACTCTTCAGAAACCCCATTCTTCCTATTCCTGCTGTTGATTCAGCCACACTCCCTGTCAATAAACCATAGCAATAGCTGCCTAACAGGTCGTCCTCACTACACAAGAGGGGGCAGTTTGCCAGCACCAGACAACTTAACCACCAACCATGGCTGTTCTGGGATAACCAAATTCCCGAGGGTAATGGCAGCCCCTTCTGAACAGAGGTGTTATCTCACTCAAGTCCTGGGGCTTCCCAAACTTTTGGAATCACAGCTGATGAACACAAAGGTGCAGCCTGATACAGTCCTACAGTCTGGTTCTGGGTGTGCTGTTGTACTCCAGAGTGAGCCAGCACTGGGGTGTCCACAGCTGGTGAAACCCAGGCCAAGTGTCTCTGCTCTGCACATCTCAGCCTGTGTGAGCTGCTGAGCACTGTTTTGTCAAGGTTACAAGGCAGGGCCAGAGTGTCCTCCAGCCAAATCCTCACCTACCCAGTGCTCAGGTCCAGAGAGATGCACAAAGGCAAACAAAAGCTGGAATGGCTGGAAGGGAGGACATGACAAACCAGAGACTTCTCGCTGGCTTTTGCAGACAGATCAAGGGACAAAGGCAAGTATCCCACAATAATTTGGCAAATACCTCAAGTACAATGCTCAGGTCTGTGGGATGTGGCTTCACCACCTAATGCAGCCCAAAAAGGTTGGCACAACCACACTGTTAACCTCAAGCACTGCCCCAGACTTTGGAGGCTGAAACTCAAGAATGCCAGGCCCAGAAAAACTCTGCTGCAAAGACAAAGTCAAAGCAACTCAGGCAGATTTGGAGATTGAAATGGAAATGCCCTCACTGTACTGATCATTTAATGCCATTTTATTTCTTCCTTCCCTTTTGAAGAGAACTGTTGTGTGAGCAAACAGAGCCTCTGTTTTCTTGTTGAAGCTCCTGACGCCAGTGATCCTTCACTTCCATGCAACGCAAAGCTATGTGGAAGTCATAGGGTCAATTTGTTTACCTTGCCTGTGGCAAGGCTTGGGTTCATCAGGTTAATTCCAGTAGTTGCTAAAAGGTCTTGAAATTTTTTTCTATGGTGTCATATGGCTTTTTGCATTTTTCTTTTTTTTTTCTTTTGGTCAAAGCAGGGGGTAACCATGAACTGTTCAAAACATACCGAAGTAAACAACATTTTTTTGCATCAAGCTCATCCTGTGGATTAATTCATTTGCATTTCTGACCCTTTCAAGTGAGGGGAAGTCATACAGATGTGAGCAGTCATTTAAGGATTTTAAGGGTTATGGTTCACATCATCCAAAATTGATACCAGGACTACTCATTCACAGGAAAAGGAAAGATTATGGTGGACATACTGACATTTGGGGAAAAATGGGGGATTTTTTAATAATAATAAAAAAATATACTTTACATCTGCTATTATTTGTTTAAGTTCAAAGCCTCTGGCGCATCCACACTGATCTGTTGTGAATTGCTTCTTTGTTTTTGGTGGTAGAAAAGTTGATTTCATATTGCTGATTCTACTGGGTTTGGATTACTCTTGTTATCCTTTCAGATAATGGACTATTGAGCCTGCAAACAAGTCTGCTGTCTGGTACCATCAGCTGATTTACATCAGATTTCTGAAACTGAGTAGTTTCAGTTCTTGGGGGTTTTGTGTATAGGAAAAGTAAGAACTGCACAACAATCAGGGCAGCAAAACACTCTTTTGGTCAAGAATCAGCACATCTTAAATATTCCTAGGCCTGTGTACAGGAATGAGTTAATCCTGAGATAACTGTCAATAATTTGCCATTAACCATGGTTATTGATTCTGCAGCCTGGCCTTAGGTGAAATTACTATGTAAAAAACCCCACAGTGGCAATAGCAACAAAGTACAGTGTTTTCTGGCAGGCTCTGTGAGCCTCTTCAATGCAGGAAGCAATAGATTATAAACAACTTTTATTTTAATCCCTGCAGGACGCATTGTGAGAGTCCAAAAACAAGACCTATTTTTCTCAAAGCCCTCCAGAGAAAAAAGTTCTTGATATCCCAATACAATATCAAAGAGACCAGCAAGTAAAGAAAAACTATCTGTTCCTGGCAAGACATCAGAGCAGTTCCCACAAGTTTATAGTTGTCCAACTGATCATCAAAACAAGAGTTTTGCTTGGGTTCAGGACTTTTTAGTGCCAAGACGTTATTGATTGTGAGATGCCTGATATTTTCAAGTGTGCCAGCCAAAGGACTGCTGAGGGATCATAAATGGTCCTTACTATGTTAAATGTGTTATTTCTAGGCTATTTTATGCATAAACTCGTCTTTCTGTGAGCAAAATGTTCATGGAGTGCTCAATGCAGGCTGCTGTTGTGCACACAGGAGCTTCTATTTGCACACCCTGCCATTCACCTAAAAAGTGTGTACAGATCTATTTCCTGTGAAAAAACCCTAATATCTAATGCTTAGATGTGCCGAAGTCCATCGATTTTTGCAGTGCTCCACATGAGCACATCACAGGGGTTTATTTTCAGATTTTTTTTGGCAGTGACTGAAGGAAGACAGCTTTTCCTGGGCACCAGCGACTGGATGTGATTTTTTTCCCCCCTGTCTTTCTCTTTTCTTCTCTCTGTTCCCACCTCCTGCCTGTTGCCCAGGCCAGTGACAAGGGGCTGATTGAGTGGCAGTGGCCAGGGGACAGCTGCAGGGGCTCAGTGCAGCTCTGGTCCCCCAGCAGCAAGGGACAAATGCAGCCACCCCAGTGTCTGTGGTTTGCTTGCAGCCATCCTGTGGGCTGGGCTGGGAGCTGGGCTTCCACACTGAATGGGGACTCAGAGAAAAGCAGCCAAAAGCATGAAAGGGTCTTCTGGCTCTAAAGGAAACCTGCGTTTGGAAGGTCATCTGCAAACCTTTCAGAGCTCCCAGACAGTCATGAGGTCAAGCTGTGCTGGGGAGGGAGAAACATGGTGTCTCTGGGAGCACAAGCACAAGGATTTTGGCGAATCTTCCTCAATGTCAGCGTAGGCTTTGACTTGGATGATGCTGTAAGGCTGTTTCCATTTTCACACACAGCCTTGCCATCTGATCCGAGTCATTTTACAGACTAGCAGAGTAAATCCCTTCTCTAAGGTGACCAAAGTGGTCACTTGAATGTTGATAGTTCCCCCAGATGGCAAGGATGTGTGGGGACGTCCCACTATCTTCTCACTACCTTTCTTCCTTCCCTCTCTCCCACCCACTCCCCTCCAACCATCTCACAAGTTGTCAGGAGAGCACCTCCGTTCCCAGAAGCACGAAACAAACGCTGTCCTGGAAATGCACAGCTTTAATGAAACCCCTGATGGGGGCTGGTGCTTGCTCATGACTTTGCAGAGCTCCTGGAGGGACTGTAACACCTGGGCTAACTCTGAAGGAAGCTCCTTGTCACTGCAGAGTGTCCCCTGCCCTCCTGTCTGCTCCCCACAGACCTCAGTCCTGGTCCTTGTCCCTCCAGAGCTGGAAGCTGGTGCTAGATGGTGTCTGTCCCCACAACTGCTTTGTGCACTCTGAGCTCCTGAGCCTCCCCCCGGCACAACCCACCCTAAACATGTCCCAGACAAAATACTGGCAGCATTCACTGGCCAACATTCCAACCCTGTCACTTAAAGGTCGTGGTCCTGCAGGTGTGATGCCCTTGGTGAGGCTGCAGCCCTCCCCTCTTCAGGGGGTTTCAGAAAAGCTGAGCTCTGACAACAGCCAGTGCTTACTTGAAGTGTTGCCAGCAATTTGGTGAGTTTATTAGCTTAGCAAAGCTCCTCAGCCATAGCTGCCCCGTCATCCTCCTCAACACAAATGTTCCTGTCATCTGGCACTGGGTCCTGCCATTTTGCTGCAGCAGAGGAAGTCCACTCTGCTGAGACAGGAGCCAGACTCTGGCAGGAGATTGGTGTGAGTGGAGAGTGAAAAAAAACCCCGAGGTGGAAACAAGCCAGCAGGAAAATCACACTGCTCTGAGAAAGCAGAGAGGAAAAATTTCTGAAAGCAAGGGGGCTAGCCCTCCTCAGTGTCTGCCCTCCCAGAGTAAGGGGGTTTGCTGGACGTTTCAGGTGGTTTGTTGTGAAAGCCAGTTCACAGTGGCTACTGCTGCTGGGCATGGCAGGGAGTTTTGGAAATGGCACGAAGCAAATTCCAGCTCCTGGAGCTGAGCACGGAGTCCTGGACATTGCTGTGAGTGCTGAGACTCAAAACTGATTTTAGCTGTGCTTCATCCTTAGAGATTCCACCTGCATTCCTCATGACCAAAATCCTGGGAGGAGAAATTCAGCTGGCCATTTTCACTAAACCATTTCCTACATCTTTGCAAAGAATGCCTTTGCAAGGGACTTAATGAGATTTTTGTTTTGCTGCACAACTTTTTGTCATACATGCTAGTCATTTGAAATGGTAAATCACCCAGCTCTGGAAATTCAATCCTAAAATAAAATAATAGAAGAGTTGAAAAATGTTTCTGTAAATAGTTTTGACTGAATTACACTGCTTAATGAATTTTTTTAGTGATACTAAAAGTATTCAGAATTTTCCTCTTTCCTTTTTAAAGCAAAGTTTACACCCTAAATTTCCAGCCTTTTTTTTTTAAAGTATTTTAGTAAAAGTGTGTATATTTTAATCAAATCCTTTTCTAAGGAGAGGAGAGAAAAGTTAAAAGAAAAGTTAGTTTCAAGTTTTGATAAAAAAGGAAGAAAATTGATAAAGATAAGGAAACCCTCCCCACTCCACTGTTCCACTCATAATTGCCTTTTGATTTTAAATCAGCTCAGCAACAAGGGCAAATAAAAGCCTGAATCCCAAGCATCTGTGACTTAAACCAACAACACAGCATGACAAAGTGTGCAATTACACTAGATTTGCACACCTTTTAAAGAGGCAAAAACTCCTGGCCCTTTGCCACATCCTTCAGGCTGGGAGAGGGGTCTGGGACACCTTGGGGTGGCTGCTGGGGGTGCCCAACCTCCCACCCACCTCTATCGGCCCAGGCACAAGTTACTTGCCTGGCCTTTCCACTCAGGCATTAGCAACTGGCTACAGTTTCCCCACTGTTGTTCAGGACTTAAAATGACATTTTTATTTGCCTGACCAAATTCTGAACATGACTCAATCCTCCCCCACCCCAGAGCTGTGTCCTCTGTAACAGGAATAATGTTTAGGATTCGATTCATAGTCCACCAGGCGAGTATAATCAAAGTGACTCGGCAGGGTGTGGGGAGGAACAAAAAACAAAGGGAAAAAAA
>VYXD01015339.1:330889-357297 GCA_013397195.1 Hylia prasina
CCCCACCCCCGGCCCTTTCCTGGTACAGAACAGAGTGTCTTGTACTCCATTCAGCTGGCCTGGCTGCAATGGTTTTGTGCACAGGTACAGTGATCTGCTGCTGCTGCTAAACAATCAGGGGAGGCCGTGTGATTTTGGGGATGAAATTCCCTGAAGTAGAGTGCATGGATGTGTTTTCCTGGGTCAGCCCAGGGTGACAGCTCCTCTCTGTCCCTGTCCTGTCATGCTGTGCATGCTGTGTGTGTGCGTATTTCTAGAGAGGTATTAAAAAAAAGAAAAAAAAAAAAGAAAAAAAAAAAGAAACATTTTCAGAGTCTGCACAGAAACCGCTGCAGGAGTTGCTAGAGCAGTGTGCATACGCTCGAGAGGAATCCCTTTCAGTTCCTCTTTTCTTCAGCTTTATTTAAAAAGGGTTTGAAGGCTGGTTTAATTACGAAAACCAGCTCTCTAGACACCAAACAAAACGGCAGCCTAGCCTAAGTTGGCACCAGGACAGATGCATATTTTGCTCCCTTCTCCATGCCAATCGGCTGTACTCATCCAGTATGTCAATCCAAGCTGGCTGTCTGAAATCCAAGTTTAGTGGCCCGAAAATATCCCGGTCCGGCTTTGTTTCACGTGGTAAACAGCTTGCTCAGTTTATTTCTTCAAAGTTCAAAACAAAAATCAACACACACCCTCCCCCTGCAAAAACACCACGTTACTACATATTTTGGTAATAGCCTCTCTTTGCATTTCACTCCACTGCAGGATTTCCCTTTTTTCCCCTCTGTGCACTGTGACCATGAAACGCTGGCAAAACACACTGCTCTTGAAAAGATAGGCCTGATTCTGTGGGGCACTGAGCTCCGGTGAATGGACTCAAAGTTAAGACCCAAGGAGCCGAGTTCTGCAGCAGAAATGTTTGAGGCTGTGTCGCGCTTGCAGCTTTGCCAGCTCCTCCGAGCTGCCTGGCCATCTCCTGGATTCAGCTAAAATTGG
The DNA here is from genome assembly GCA_013397195.1 of Hylia prasina. Lineage (NCBI taxonomy): Eukaryota > Metazoa > Chordata > Aves > Passeriformes > Sylviidae > Hylia > Hylia prasina. Next base: position 331,871 of record VYXD01015339.1, read on the forward strand.
ATCTGGCCACCTGTGGGAGCAGGCGAGGCTCAGGGATGGTGGCTTTGCAAAGCTGGGTCTTTGTGGAGCCTGGTGGCTCCTTGGGGTTCAGCCCCCACCCCGTTCTGTAAAAGTTTGCAGGACAATGTGCATCAGGCAAGAATAGCAGGCAGTAGCAGGGAGGGTTTATCATGATTTACCATTGATGCAAATTCCCTCCCCTCCCTTCCCCCTCTGCCATTTTAGTACAAATAAAGGGGCCCAGGCTCCCTAGTCAGCCAACAGGATCGGGACTGCCAAAAGAAAACAAACCCAGAGTGGGGAAGCTGCCCACAAAACACTTTCAGTCAGTACTGCGGGGATGAGAAAAAACCAAACAGCCACCCAAAGGCCAGGGATGGAGTATGCTTTCCTTGATAATTAAACTCAAGCAAGAACTCATCTCCTCGGGTTTCTTACTGCCTGTTTCCTCACAAAGGAAACTGGACATCTCTGAAAACCTGAAATTGGGTCTCCACTTGCCAGCTTTCTGAGCAGAAGCAACAGTTTTCCACAGGGTACAGCTAAACCCTGGGAGATGATCAGCAAGTCACTCTTCTAATTTTCACCTTTCCTGATAGCTTTGCAATTGACCCAGTGTTTACTGATGCATTTACAGGTCACTGAAGAAGAAAAAAAGAGAGAGAGAATGTGAAGGGATGAAAGAGATATATAGCTTGGGGGAAAAAAGGTGATTAAAAATGTCAGGGCAGCTGGAGAAATCCCTAGGAAATTAAGAAATATCCCCAACTGTCACCTTTCTTCTGGCACCTTTCTAGTGAGAAGTTATATGGTGTTCAAACAAGGCAAGAGCGTGCCACCTTTTAATTACCATACATATATGGATGCTTTATAGATGTACTTCATATAGTGGAAATGCTGGGCAAATATTAACTGTGATTCTTTGGAACCTTGGTTTAAAACAAAGTAGCCTGGGAGGCATGGGGAAGCATGCACTGGGAGAAGAGATTCAGTTCCAGCTTTTACCCCATCAGTGAGTCTGACTGCAGAAGATGCCACTGAGCACAGAGGAGAATTCAGCTGTACTGAGAGCACTGCAAAGCCAAATGTTCTGTACTGCCCTGTGCCTTCTGCCCCAGTGCACCCCCTGCTTTGTGTTTACATCGAGAGACCATAGGAACAGAGCCTGATTGCAGGCAGCCTCTGTCCCTCTTGGTCTGGACTTCTCTGAAACACACTTTTCCAAACTGCAAGGCAGGGACACAGGACAGGCACTGCCTCTATTCCAGGGCAGTGCTGCTGTTAAACTTGGCAGGTTTGGTTAAAATCACCAGCAACAGATCAGCAGCCCTGCCCTGCCCTGCCTGCTATGCTGGGATGGAGATGCAGCATGGCTTGGGAATATGCCACCCCATTCCCTGAAAACAGGGTGCTGCTGAGACTTGGGTCATCCATCCCAATGCCATGGGGTGAGAGGGTTTTGGGGAGCAGGAGGGGAGGGCACCCTGAGCAGCTCTGGCACCACACCAGGTACAACCCAGGGCCCTGCCAAGCCCAGTTGAGCCTGGGCAGCACGGGCAGGGTTAATCCTGACCACAGCACACACTTCTCCTTTCCCCTCCCCGGAAAGAAAATAACATATTTCCTGCAAGAGGATGATGACTTTGCAGTGCTCATAGCAACTCTCCCAGTGGCCAGGGGATTTTCCAGGCTGGGAGGCTCCAAAAACCTGTGTTTTTCCATCAAAAAGCACTTTCAGCATCTCTTGGGTTCAATTTCAAATTGCTCCAGTGAGGAAGACAGGGATTCATCTGGCTTCTGTAGTAACCCAATAGGATAAAGATACGGAGGGTTATGCTCCCAAAGGGCATCTGCCTATTTGCAGGCAGTCATCAGGAAATGCACACCAGCACGTGTATGCAGACACATGGGTGCACTGAGAAAATGCCTGGTTGCTGGATAAGTCTGGTGGAGCTTTATCTCTAGGGAAAAATGATTCATGATGTGCTGCCTGCTGAAACTCACAGACGTTTGATTTCTTCACTGCTTCCCAGGAGAAAGAGCAGAAGCTCCTTTTAGATAGCTGAGGAGGAAGAAGAAAGGAGAAGCAGGAGAAAAAAGAAAGGAGAAAAGGAGGGTGGGCATTATTTGCTGGTGAAATCTTAGCACGGTGGCTTGGTGTTATTTCACTGGAAGTGGAAATTCCATGCCCCTGCCTTTGAGAGAGGGGATGGCAAAGGCTGAAGGAGCAGAGATCTGCTCTGGGTGAGAGGGGACTTGCTGTGTCACTGCCAGGCAGCTCCACTGACCCCTCAGGTGTAGGCAGCCTGGCTTTGGAGGGCTGTCAGCAGGAGGGTGGTGATGGGAATGTGTCTCCTGCTGAACCATGGGATCCTTAGGGGTACAGGCCCATCTCCAGCTCAGCAATGTTTTGATACCAATGGGAAACAAAAGCCAAAGCCATTTGCTGCCCTGGGTGCTGTATGCAGCTGTGTTTAATGGAGGCACAGACATCCAGAGGACAAGGAGGATTGTCAAACCTAGGCTTTTTCTTTCTCAGCAATACCTGGCTTTTTTTTTTTTTTTGTTTTTTTTTTTTTTTTTCTGGATGCTGTCCATCCACGAAGTCTGGCCCCCTTCTCTACTCTCAAGTTTCCCCCAGGATTTAGATCTTAACACCTCCAAATGCAACTTGGCTTCCTTCCTGGAAGGAGCAGGCCTGTGGGAAAGGGGTTGCACAAAGGCTTGGTTCAGTAGGGACAACAAACCTGCAAACCTTTTCAAGCCCAAAAGCCAGGGTGATTTGCCTTTATACAGGAGAGGCAACCCCGTGTCACTTGGAGCAGCTTCCATTCCCAGAGCTGAAGGACTTGGGCTCCCTCTCTGTTGCACATCTGCCCAGATGGAGAGGGCACAGTGTTCCTACTTTGTATAATAATGGCTTATTTGCACAGTAATCTCAGCTGTGGAAAGGAAATGTCTCCTCTGGCCCAACTTGTAAGCTGTTAAAAATCTGGCAGATCCCATGCTGGAGGTGGCTGCATTTCAGTGATGGGAAAAGAGGATTTCATATTGTTCTGGCATGGTTCTTGTAAACTGAATTTCTGTAACACTTCTCTTTGAGATCCCTGGGAGTTTTTGCCTTCTCTAGGCCTGTGGTGCAGGACCATTAGTTTGTAAAACCAACTGAGAGGAATGCTATAATGAAGTTTGTTTGTCAGAGGTTTTCTTTTTGTCCTTCTGTTTCATTTCTCTTGAGATAATCAGAGTTGACTTTCACATGTCACACTTGAATCCTTTTCAGAACCATCTGCCCTCAACAGCACACAACTCACTTGTACAGTTATGTCAGTGAAATGTGGTTTTGATACATGTGCAGATGCAAATGACTGTCTTATGATTATTGTCCTGTGTAAATGACAATGACTTTGCCTGCTAATGAGGTATGCCACTGGGTGCCATTTAAGATCAGATCCTTTCCAAGGCTGAGGTGAACATCCATCATGAAGGCTTCATGAACTGACGTCAGCAGCTCTTTTTCCCTGCTCCTGCATTTGTGGGCACTTTTTTCTGCTTGTCACACTGTGGGCCCACGTAGCTGTGTGGCTCCACAGGAAACGGATAGAGGAAACTGATGCAAGTTAAAGATAGTTCAGAAAACAAAAATGGTTATTATTCAGCAGGATCTATTCCCTGACCTGCTCCATTGCACGGCCCCACCAACAGTTGTGCTGGCACAGTGCAGGAGACAGTGCAAGGGTGGAACAAGGTGATCAAGACTTCACAGAATCTCAGGATGGGTCAGGTTGGAAGGCATCACAGTGGCTCATCTGGTCCCATGTCCATGCTCCGGCAGGGGCAGAACACAGGGCATAGGATTGTCTCCAGACTGTTCTGGAATATCTCCAGTGAGAGAGACTCCACACCCTCTCTGGACAATCTGTTCAGGGCTCAGTCACTGCACAGGGAAGGAGTTCTTCCTTCAGGTGGAACCTTCTGTACATCAGTTTCTACCTATTCCTCTTGTCCTACTTCTTACCACCTCTAAGAAGAACTTGGTCCATCCTCTGACCCCTCCCTGCAGATACTGACAGACACTGAGAAGGCTGAAGCAGCTGCAGCCAGCCTGGGTTCCTTCTCAGATATTCCCATGATTTATTTCTGATGATTTGTTTGCAGGGTCTTTTCCAAGGAAGTATCTCACCCTCAATGACCTAACATAGGATCAGAAGCAAGCATGGACTCACCTGGACATGCCTGAGGCTGTAGCTCAGGCAGTTCTCAGTCCTGGGCCCTCAATGCAGGCTGGCAGAACAAGGGCAAAGAAAGAGCAGCCTGTTTCCTCTGGCTTTTGCTTGTACAGCTTAAACCATCAATGCCATTAAGGACAGGCTGTAGTGGTGGCACACAGTAACTTCCCAGTTGGTGTGTGAGGTCTGCTGTACAGCCTTGTAAGATCTGATGGGAAAGCCGTTTAGTTCGATCCACATTTTGTGCTGCATCTTGTCCTTCTTATACAATTCCAGGGAGCAGCTGAGTTTTTGCTCATATAATAATACTTAAAAAAAGAAAACCAACCCAAACCCAAAAAAACAAAATCCAAAGGAAATTAAACCACAAACAGCTATATTCAAAAAACAAAGGGTCTGGCTGCTGCCCAAGAAAACAAGGAAATTTAAAGATAAAGCAAAGTGTCCTTATTTCACCCTCAGGATGGCTGGGGTTTCCAAAGAAGGCAAGACCCGACTTGTCCTGCTCTGCCAGGGAGTGGCCAGCAAAGGCCAGGCCCTCCCAGCAGATGAGCTGGACTTATCCCCACTCCTTAATGGGAAAGTCATGCAGCAATGTGGAAACCCAGACACTGGAATCCAAATGACCTCTCAGCCACGTGTGCGGCTGGGAGGGACTCGGACTAAAGGAGCCTGGACCCACCGATGGACATGGAAAAGAGACAGACTCAAATGGGATGAATGTCCCTCAAACCCACTGATGGGGGGAATGTTTTGAAGGAACAAGTGGGCCCTTTTTAAAGTTTATTCTTTTCTTAACTATGTGATAGTTTTACTATTATCACATGCCTCCAGAAAAGCTAACTCTTATCATTTCTATTTGTAAGTTGTCATTAATTTAGCAAAATCTATCTGATTTATTCTTGAATAATTTGAATATCAAAGGATTTCCTCTATCCTTCTTCAGAGTCTACGTGTCCCTGGTGAATATCTGTGCTTTCATTTATGATGAAATTAAAAGGCATAGGCAGTGGCTTGGAATGGGAAGATGCAGATCACTGGGAAACAATACACCAACCCCACCCATGACATCTGCATTCCTGTGAATGCTTCTTGCAGGTGCATGTCCTGGGACAGGGTAAACTGCACACATCTGATTTTGATGTTCACTTTGCTTGCTGAAATCCCATTAAACAAGTGAGCTGCATACTTTTTCTCTGTTATCTTCTCACTGTCATGGTAAGGCTGTTCCCCTGCTCTCGGACCCATCAATATTTTGTGCCATGAACCAAAAGACCAGCAACAAAGACAGTCCTTTCAAACCTCCTGTGTCTCAAAGACAGAAATTGTTTCCAAGCAATCAGAACATTTCACCAACTTTTCTTTTTGATAATGCCCTTTTCTAATCCAGGTATCAGAGGTGGATCCAGGTCTTAGAGCTGACTTCATTTATAAGCAAATTTCCTAGAGACAATGGGGTGCAAAAGCTACCTCCTCCTTGCAGCTCCACTGGCAGAACCAGCTGCTCTGAAATCCAAGCTTTTTGGCAGTTTGCAGGGGCACTGGGAACCTGGAAGCTATCTCTGAGGAAGCACTCTGAAGAAACAAGCTCCCCCAAGGTTGCCAGCCAAGAACTTCTGAGGAACCTCAACTCCCCAGCAGGATGGGAACATGGGGAGCTGAATTGGGCCTCTCATATCCCAGCTGACAGTCCTAATGGCAGACCTGCTGATTATTCTGGGGTCTGGCTTTCTTTTTTGACACATAGCATTTCAAAAGGTCTCAGTTTCCACTCAGCATGAATGAGGGAAATTTGTGGAAGCTTGAAAAAACTTGGCAAGATGGAAAAGCTCTTTCTCACCCATCTAAAGTCCTCTGTTTTCTCCTGGATGAAAGTAGGAGTTTTCAAGCTTATCTAAATTTTCCCAGTGGAAGTGAAGACTCCTGTACAGTGAAGTAGTGAGAATAGCTTGCTTCTCTCACTTATCTTTTGCTGAGCCTTCAGAAAGGGCACACAGACCTCCCTGAGCTGGATACTGTTCAGTGAGAGGGACAAATGCTCTGGACAAATATCCAGCATGGGGACTCCTATTTCCAATTCCTCCGGAGGCACTGCTTTACTCTGCCCTTTGAAATGTCTCTATGGCCAGTTATTTAAAACTGCACCTTTTCTTATTCTGGCCCTGAGGGATTGTTGCAGGAGGCGATAACACCGTTTCAGAGCCATTTGTGTGAGATACTCTTGTCCAGACTCTTAATAGCTCTTACCAGCTGCTAAATAAGAACACCTTTCCCAGTGATTCCTAATTCACCGAAGGACTGTAGTGCTGCCCAAGCCTTTTCACAACTGTGCCCTTGTCCATATTTTTCAGCAGCTGGGTTGCAATGCAGGAAGCTGTTGGAGAATTAGCTTGAACTGGACACACAGAGATAATGCTGCTAGAAAGTGCTTCCTCTTCAAAGGATTTGCGTCAGCTGTGCCTGTTCGCTCGATAGTTTGCAGCGCGGGCTTTCTCCAAGGAAGCCTCCTCTGCGCGGAACCTGGCACGGAGTGACTCAGTGGGGAGCGCGCACAGCTCCGTGTTCCCAAACATCAGCTCCTTGCCCGCCAGCAGCATCCCCCTGCATTTCCCAGCGAGAGAAGGACGGGCATCTGTGTCAGCCTGGCATCCATCAGCAGCTCCAGCGTGTGAAGGCCCAGCCGGGAGCCAGGGCTGCAGCTCGGCCCCGCCGTGGCTCTGACTCACGGCACCCCCCTGCAGCGGGGAGGAGGCTGGAGCTCGGATGGGATTAGGCAGCACAGGTGGCACCACCTGCTGCAAAGCTGTCCTGCCCCAGCTCACCCCCGGCGACGCCCAGACGGGTAAGAGCCGGCTCAGTTGCTGAAGGGGAAGTGGCCAAGGGGACAATGGGCTCCTTGTGGCTGTTCAGCAGCATCGCTGCCTTTGCCACTGGCTGGCATTTGGCACAGCTCGCTGGGCTGGGTGCAGGCGGGGCGAGTGGTTTTGGCTGTGCCCCTCTGGAAAGGTGTCAGGAAGAGCCAAAGGTTTGTGTTGATCTCTAATACAGAGTGGGGCTTTCTCTTTGCCACGAGATCCACAGTGATGTGAACCACTGCTGGCTCTGTCACAGCCACTGCAGGCCAGGGGTTCACAGTTGCTGCTCTCCTTTATTCCTGTGTTTTCCTTGCTGTGTTCTCCACTCATTTGGATGAAGTACCTAAGTAGGCATGTTTCTTGGGGGAGAGCCCAAAACCTCCCTAGGAAACCACCCTGACAGTGCTGCTATCTTTGCCTGCAGCCTAAGGATTTAAGCCAGTGGAGTCACCTATTGATAAAGCCACCACTGAGTGACCATGTCGCTGTCATTGGTGACCACAAGACCTGTTTTGAGCAAGGGAACTGGCAGTGGAGGGCAGCACTGCTGGGTGACACACCCAGAACCTGCAGCTCTACTGTCCTTAGCATCTTCTGTGTTGGTAGATGGGAGCTGTGTGTGGCATTTTTAAACAAATCCCATGTGCAGGCCAATCCAAAGTCTGTGACACTCACTCTGGGCACCCTCTCCCCTGCATCCCTCAAGCACACAAGACCTGGGAGCCCCCAGGCCAGACCCTCTGGACTTCACCCTTTAGCTAGCTGGCTGCACTGCAGAAGAATCTTGGTGTTCAGGGGATTGCTTGGGGAGCCTTTTGTTTTCCTTCTGATGCAGTTTCTTTGTGTTTTTTACCAGGGCCCCAATATCTCGTGCAGATGAATGCTGTAGGCTCCATGGGCATGTGTTGTTTGGCTTGGATTTAGTAGCCAATAAAGTGATTGAATAAATCAAAGTGGCTGTGCCTTTCTTTGTCCCATGCCACAGAGGTTACAACCACAGCCACCTCTCTTCATAAGCTTTGCCAGAAAGCCAGGTAACTGCAGACTGACCCTGAAGCAAAACACAAAACCTGCTCTAGTACAACACTGCCTTAATTTCTTGTACTGTACCATCCCACAGTGCCAAGATTAGACATGGAAAACCAAGATTAAACTCTGCTTCTTGTGGAATGGCCCTTTGATAACTCCAGGAGGAGGTCTGTAGGCAAAGTATGGAGTGCAAACACCTGAGAACCCATACCAGCTCCAGAAAACTGAGAAGAAGGGTTGATAAATTCACCCATATTCATACCTTCAAGCTTCCTCTTTAATTAAAAGAAAGTTCAAGTGACTTTCACTCTACAGCCCTCAAATGATGAGACTTTTCTAGTTGTAGCTTGTCCTCACCCATTGTAGCTAGGATTTTTATTTGTAGTCCAAAGAAAGCAAGGGTTTTAAATTTTTGGAGGGCAATTCATTGTTCATCTACAAATTCCAGAGTATCCTTAAGTGATGAGTATTCATAGTAGTGTCAAAGTCAGGAGGAGCAATTGGCACCATTTGCCAGAGTTCATTCTTCAGACAGTTCACCTGGGATCAATTTGATTTCAGGTAAGCCAGCTGAGAAAAAAGGAACTGTGTTCCCTGCAAGTCAGTTTCTAAATATGAGGACATTCTGGTCTACATATTTGTGTGAGTAGAGAGAGCTTCATCTTGTGGGGCTTTTGTTCAGTTTTCTTCATTTCCTGAGAGCACATCCTGCAACAAATGCTCCAAAACCTAAAAACCTGATGACATTAAAGTGCCTAGATTCATTTACTTCCCTGAATGTCATGTGGTGGGAAGACGAGACAGATTTTCTTGCCTCTGGCCTGGTCCCTCCCTCTCTGGTCTGGAGATGTCGGCACCACTAAAGCATCTTGGCTTGGCATTTGCTTTATCTGTTGTTTGCACAGATACTGCTCTGAATAGTACTTTATTTTTTGTGGTACCAGATGGCTGGATATTAAAGGAGGAAAACACTAGTGGAAGAGACATTTGTCTTTTCTGAGGAACAACAAACAGAGCTCAATGTTGACCTACAGCCTCCAGCTGTCTGGTGGAGTGGCTGCCCCAAGCTGCAGAGTATCCATCCTTACTGCAGCCAAGCTCCCAGCATTCCCACGCATTCATACACTGCCACTCACACTGCACAGCTGGGGTCCCTTCAGTGCTGATTCCTCAAGTTACTCAAAAGTACCCAATGCAAAATAATGAAAACCATAACAATGTTTTCAGCCCTTGATTGAGCCACTCGGTTTCTACAGCTGGTGTGTACGAGTTCCTGTACTTGTGTGTGCTGTAGGGTTTTTAAGAGTGTCACTAAATTGACAACAAGTGTTTACAACCCAGTCTAAACCTCCTCAGTTAGGGAGGTAAGAGGAGGAAGAAAAGGTTTCTACTGTCATGCAACAGGTTTAATTGAACAGGAACAATGCATGACTTTTAAATGCTCATGTCCTTAATGCTGCATTGACATATTAATGTATCTTTAATACATTAAAGTTAAAAAAGACAGATTCCTTAAAGCTCTAGCCACCACTCTTGCTGTCTTAAAACCACAAAAAGTTAGGAAAGGGAAACTTTAAATTATGCATCTTAATATGGTTTATGTTGCACACCTGATAGCAATCAATTTTAAAACGTTAAGCATTAGTACTTTTAAATTATCTTTTATTATTCAATCTATTTTTCATTGTTATTATTATACTTTTAAATTATTGTCTGTTTTTATTATGTAGACATATTTATTTATTATATTTTATTATTTCATTAGAGCCTGGGAGTCTCCTGAAATCAGCTGCCAATCCTTTCACATCTGAAGGACCTCACTAGGACCACGTCTTTCATGAGAAGTGCAGAAACAGGCTGGTTGTGCAAACCCCAGCGGCTGAGGAGAGGTCAGTTCTCTCCTTTTTCCAAGGGATGCAGGCTCACATCTCTAGTGGTGACTGGTCTCACAGCTGGGAAAGAAACTGTGCCCCCACTGACTCCAGCTAAATGCATCTTTCATTGCCGGCAGTCATATGCAGTGGGCTGAGTAGGAAGGCTGGGAATGCCCTTCCTCTCTCAGGACAGCTCAAGGGGTTTGACACTAGGAGGGGAGAAATCAGTCTGGCCCCCCAGCCCCAGAAGCTGGAGTCAGAGCCCCTGTACTCCCCAGAGGAATGCAGGCATTGTTGGAGCAGGAGTCACGCCAGCCTGTCACCCCCTGGGCTCGGCAGGAAAGCCACCCTGGCCACAGTGTCTCACACAGAGCATCATTCAAGGGGCTGCTCAGAAACTGCTGAATGAATCGAGCCATTTGTGTGAAACACGTACAAAAATGCCACATCTGTGGTCATGACAGGGCCTAGGACTGAGGCAGGCACTGAGCAGCACAGTCCAGGGGCACTGCTGGTCACACCCTGAAGCACAGACTTCGGTACATTTGTACACTTCTGTGCGCTGAGCTGGGGCTGAGTGTTGAGTGCGAGGTGCTAAAGTCTTATTTTGGGTGCCTAAAGCCTCATGTGGTTCTAGATGTGCCTACAAAAAGCCCATTTACATCCACAGAAGTGCCTTTGTAATGAAAGGGAGAGGCTGCCAGTGCTACACTAACCAGGCCTGGGGCCAGAGTGCTCTGTGTCAGGGGAAGGAGCCCTGGAGAGAGGACTGGAATGACACTCCCTGCCTTCCCTGGGACACTCCCAACAGACAGATAGAATACACAGAATTTTCCAGCCTGTCTCCACCTGGCTGAACACACTTAATGGAGAGGGGACAGGGCCAACAAGTCCCTGCTCAGCACAGCAGACATATCTCCTTTGTGACTGCCTCACCTCCCCACTTAACCCATCCCAAAACCCAAAGGTTTGTAATTGATAATTTCCTATTCAAGTAACAGGATAAAACTGCTTGCTTTGTGTGTGTGCTGCAGAGGGAAGGCTTGGTTTCATTAATACTTTTCTACTGCTGGTGTATTCACACTTGAGTTGCTTCAAAATGCTCCTGCCTGCTCCCTTGGATGACAGAGGCAACCACAAGGTGCCCTTGGACAGTAGGTGACAGCAGAACTGAGCAATGACAATGACAGTGGTTCTCTCTTATGGAGGTATCAGCCTATGTCCCACCTCAAAGCTGCTTCCAGAAAAGAAAAAACCCTGGTTATTGGTCATGGGAGGCTCTCTGTTCCTGAGGGAACAGAAGGGCCCTTATGCAAACTGCACCCACTTGGTGGGGATGTTTGCTGTTTCCCTCAGGCCCAGGTTAGAGATGTGAAGATAATGAAGATAAATCTTCCCAAGCCTGATGCAGCCCTCAGATTACTATTCATTACTGATATTCCAGCTGGACAACAATGAAGTTCCTACAAGAAGTCTGAGGTTAGTCAAGAGACTTCAGGGCCTTGGGATGACTGGTTAAAGGATTTGGAGTGTAAATAGGGCTCCTTGCAGTCCTTCTGGTGGCAAGGAATGAGAGAAGAAACAGGAAGACCCTGCAGATCAATACCTTGCTTTGAGCCTGGTGTCAGAGGCAGAATTTGGTGGGTTTTTTTTGATTGTAGAATAATAGAATCATTTAAGTTGGAAAAGACCCCTCAGATCACGGTGGCTGTGCCCTGGCTTATCTCTAGCGGGTCTGGTTTCCTCTCTTCTCCCTCCTAGTGCAAAGCTTTTCTGTGAGCCCTGTTAACTCCTGCACAAAGATCCTTTTCCCTCTTTAAGGCAGATGGACCCTGTCTGGCACCAGCAAGGGTTTCTCACTCTCTGAACTACCTAAGGAGAGGGGCCAGGCTCTTCTCCCAGGTTACAAGTGGCAGGACAAGAGGTAAACCAGGGGTGGTTTAGTTTGGATACTGAAAAAGCTGTTCACTGAAAGGGTTCTCAAGCACTGGAAGAAGGGTCAGGTGTTGGAATAAGTTGCCCAGAGGGGTGGTGGAGTCGCAAGAGATGTCTGGATGTGGGGCACCCGGGGACCACATGGTTTCAGGGTGGGTATGGTGGTGCTGGTTAATGGTTGGAATTGGTGATTTTGAAGGTCTCTTCCACATTGATGATCCTGTGGGATAACCCCAGGATCAAACCCTGGTTGCTCCCCAAGCAGCACTCAGCCAGAAGTGCAGGCAGTAAATACAGAACACTGTGTTCAACAAAAATAAGGAGCTGCTGCAGACACGCTGATATATCCAGCCACCAGTACAGGATAAATTCAGTGTAATGCCTTGTAAAAATCTGTTTGTCACTTCCAGATGCTCGTGCTGTAGCTGGTTACTGAGCTTGGGGGGCTCAGATGTAAGTAATTAATGTTCTGGCCCTGTTAACATTCCACTTTCTTCCATTCTGATGAAGTGTCCCATTGTAAAGCAGACAACAATGAAAAGCATGTCCATTTTCAAATTGTTTAAATATATTAATCATACAGGCTGGGGTGGATTTTCATTAATCATTTTTAAAGTTGTGTATGGGGGGAGGGATTAGCTGACAGAACTGCGCAGTGTCACTGCCAAAAGCCCTGACTCTTTCAGTAACTGTGTATGAAATTAGAGGAAGAAAAATCTTTAGCTTAGTGACCAGACCAAAATATATTTTTACAGCTGCCAAGGTTCTCACTGCAGATATAAACCAGAATCTAAAGAGATCCTGTGTATGTGTGTGCTGCACTATGACATCCTGCTTCCAACAGCACTGGCATTAGTTTGGTTGGAGGCTGAGGGTGGCAGGGGAGGGCAAGGGCTTGGCAGCAGCTGCACCCTGGCCAGCGCTGTGCTCTACACCCAAACAAAATCATTTAGGGAGACAAGTTTCATGCCACGAGTTGCTGTTGTGCTTAGAGTGTGTGTAATGGCTGAGGAGGGGCTGGGCTGTGAGGAGATGCTGCTCCTGGCAGCAAGTGCAGAATCAGAATGACAGAATCACAGAATTAACTGGGTTGGAAAAGACCTTTGAGATTGTCAAGTCCAACCTATGACCTGACCCCAGCTTGTCACCCACTGACACCTCTGAGTGCCACATCCCATGTGTCCTGCAACACCTCCAGGAATGGTGACTCCTCTGTCTCCCCAGGCAGCTCATTCCAATGCCCAATCACCCTTTCTGTGAAGAAATTCCTCCTGATGTCTGGTCTAAACCTCCCCAGGTGCAGCTTGAGGCTGTGGCCTCTTGTCCTGTTGCCTGGGAGTCACGGTGGTCTCTGAGCATCTCCCTCTCCCTCCCCACCTCATCCCAGGCAGTGCAGGGCCAGGTGAGCTCTGCTGCAGTAATCACCCCTCCAGGCTGTGACATCTTTTAAGGAGCCTCTTCTGTCCCCCACAGTGCCCCAAGAAGAGCCTTTTGCTTGATCAGAAAATGAACAGGCAGTCAGGAACTCAGGCACAGGGTGAAGCTGAGTCTCAGCACTTGGCTGGTGGCTGGTGCAGCTACAGGTAAGCACTGCAAAATTAAAATAGGGAACTGTGCATGTGCTTGTGCCATGTTTTTTTTCAGTTCACTTAGTACTTCTATTGCATGAGCTCTGAACGTCTAATGCCATAATTCATAAGTACCATAATGCTGTTTCAACTTAAGTGTTTTCAGCAATTTTGCAAATAAACAAATGGTTTCATGACGTATTAAATTCAAACTGACCAAGATAAAGACACCTAAGAAAAACAAGGTACAAAATGAAGGAATAGTCACAATAAAATCACAGTAAATAAATTGTAAATCACAGTTCATGACTTGCAGAGAATATATCATAATTTATAAGTCACATATTATAAATCTCAATTGCCCTTCAAAATCTCTCACCCCAACTTTTGAATTTCTTTTCTGATGCTGATGGCCTAATCTGTGTCCAAGTTATCACTTGGCACTTGCAATAAATTCTTAAGATGAATGCAAAAAAATTTAGTTTGTTCCAATAATTATGTTAGAAAATGCTGTGCAACATTTGAAACATATCCTCTCAGATGAATAGAAATCAGACACAGCCCTGTTTTCTTACATTCTGTTTCTCCCACTTTTAACAAAAAATGCAAAGAAACATGAAATGGGTCTGGAAGGGCAACTAGTTTTGTAACATTTTCCTGGAGAATGGAATAATTCAGATTTTTTTTCCCTTCAGGCTAAATCTGAAGCACATTTGAAAAATGAGCAAGAATCATATGTCTGAAATCTTCAAGGGATATTAAGGCTAACAGGCTAAATGTCTGCCTCAGAGATGCTCTGGAGGATGCACTTTGGCTAAATGATGTGCAGCCTTTGAAAACCTGGATATGCTCCAGCTTGGGGCTTGGAGAAAAGGGCCTTAATGAGCCTCCAGTATCTGCAGCTATTGTTCAGCAGAACATCTCGGGCTGGGTGAAAGATGGATGCAATTTGTGGGGATCTAAACCTAAGGCAGCAGCTCCTGCCCTTATTTGCACTGCTTCAAAGACTTCCTGTGAAGTCTGGGAGATCAAGGAAAAGGGAAAGATCAAGGAGAAGGGAATGAACTGTCTCAGCCTGACCTGCCCTTTGGCCAGGCTGTCTGGGGAGGTGGCCTGGGGGAGTTTTGAACCATTCTGCTCCCCAGCCCAGTGACCTTGGGCTCAGGAGAGGCTGGGATTGTCTCTGCCTTTGTCCACATCAGCAGCTGGGCCATCATGTGGACCTGAAGGTTTGGGTGGCCACGTGCTGCTGCTGCTGGGCAGTTCCACTCTTTCCCTCCTACACACTGAAAGGGGAAATGTCCTTGAAGGTTTTCCTCTTTTTTTACCCTCTTTGGCTGGAAGAGAATGCCCAACTGCTGAAAGAAAGCATAGGGCAGGATGCAGGAGTAAGAAATAACTGAGATGGACTCAGTTTAGGTCAAGTTTCTGGAAACCCACAGCTCTATTAATTTTCAAATTATGAATCAGGAAAAAAAAAGAGCAATCTGTAGTCCACCCTTGGCTCTCTGCAGTCTGTAAAGGGTGTCTTTAATCCCAAGAAGCCTCACTACTACAGCTCTGCCCCTGCTGCCAGGGGAAACAGTGGGGAGAAGATGTAAAGTGACTGAATGGCGCAGGAAATTTTAGTGAAATATTCAAAAAATAATTAGCTAGAACACATTGCACAGATTCAGCAAACACCCAAAATTCCCATCAGGTTGGGTTTTACAGTGTGAGGGTCACCTTGAGGAGGGACAGATTAAACAAGTTTATAAAGTCCTAAGAGAATGTTACAAAGTATTATTTAGCCTTGGTGCAGACAAACAGGGAAACAAAGAAGTCAGCTCGGCTCATGTCTCAGGATAGCTTTGTCTCCAGGAGTGCACTGCTCCTGCCTACCTTAAATGTCTTTGGACTGTGCTGTTCCTTGTTTCTATTTTGCTTCACAATTGCCCCCAAAGTGAAAAGCACTTCAGATAAAACAGAAGAAACTGATTAGCAAGTTCTACCAAGTGTGCAAGGTCCTGCCTCCTGAAGTGAGACCAAGCCAAGAAACGTAATGGAAATTTTGACTGCACTTGAAAATGGTTATTGTCACAACTTCAAAGCTGCTCAACCAGTTTTCTGCATATTTAATCTGCTTTTAGCATTTCAGCAGTATACACAAAATCTATTGCCTGTATGTCCAGCCATCACAATAAACATGCAGTGGTGTTGTTGACATCTAGGGCCCAGTTAGGCATTTGCTTGTTTGCTTTTTAAAGCACAAGCAAGCCATGCCAGTTTTCCTGATGCCTGAAAATAAACAGAAGGAACAATTTTGATACAGTAAAATTTGGTTATGCGGGTCATGAACAACTCAAACGCTGTGTACATGGGTGATAGGATGGAAATTGTATTAATGAATTGCTGGTGTACAACCACAATAAAACATTGTGAGTCATTTGATGGAAGATGGAAGTCTGTTACTCCAATGGATTCTGTGAGGATAACAAAAAACCTTTTTCTCAGATGGGGAAGGATCACCAGAATCCTTTCTGAACACCACTGGCCCTCCAAACTAAACCCACCTCTAGTCTAAAAATTTTTATGCAGCTGTGGAAAATAATGGAAATGAAGGTGCATGGCCAAAATCCCTATCCTGCCCTGGGAAAGCATTTTAAGAAAGCTCACTATCCATAGGCAACCCTTATTGGAATCCTGTCATAAAACAGATGAAATCTGAGCTTATGATAGGCCCAGATGTGCCAGGCCTCCTGAAAAGAAAATGCGAGAGAAGGCAGGTTCTGTTTCCATTAGGCTGGAAAGAACAAGAGTGAATTATCCTGTACAGGGCTCTGCTGCTTCTGGGACCCAAACCAGTTCACTTAAAGCCAGTGTGGCTCTCTCTGCCCTCTTCTGCCACTGATTGTCCCCCTGGGTCCTCCTTAAATGAACAAGGAAATCAGTCTTGAGGTTCTCAATCCAGCTTTCCCTTCCACGAGGTGAAAAGATAGAGCTGTTGAGGTCAGGCAGGCTGCATTTATTTTTCTATTTGGTGTTACTGAAGGAGGGCTAGCACAGGGTGGGGGCTACCCTGCAAGCAGAGGATGAAGGCAGTGGGTGCCTGTCACAGGGCAGCACCAGCCCTGCAGCCCTAGTGTTTTGTGCCATCAGAGGGAAGCCAGCAGGGTCTTGTTCCCATTTGGCCTTAGGAAGAAAGGTTTAATCACCCCCACTTTTTTGCCAGCTGGGGAGGCACTGAGCCAACAGAAAATTGGGAGGGCAAGCAGGAGACAACCAGCTTTTGGGGGTGGGAGGGGCTGCCAGGCCTCGCTGTTTGTGTTTCTATTTCTGTTTTAAGTTCTGTTTTGAAATAAAACACATTATTACACCTCTGCAAACTGTTGCATTTTCTAAGCCAGCCCAGAAACACAGCCTATGATCTCGTGGCAGCAAAGTCTGGGGGCACACCTAAGAGTACAAAGGCAAAAGAAGACAGGCTGTGGTCTCAGCAGCTCCTTGTGCTGGCAGGAGCAAATCTCTGCATAAAAGCAAACCTTGGAAAACATCAATCTGATATCCTTTCCAAACTGCTGCTTGACTCAGCCGCAGCTCTATTTTTCAAGCTCAGCTCCTTTGTTTCAGCCCTACTACTGCTTGTTTTCCAGATCGACTATTTGCTGTTGGAATTTTGCTTTTAATTTCCCAGGCAGCTGGAGCTTATTAAATGTGATTTTCCAGAGCAGTATTTTATATCAGCACCCGATAATGGCTCACCTGTAAACACCCTCTCTAACGAGCACCTTTGGGCGCCCCTGCCTGTGGTTGGCACGGGGGGATGCCGGGTAACAAGTTTGAGCCCCAGCTTTCCTCAGTGCATTTTTCCCCTGCTTGCTAATCTCTCCTGACATAATGTTGAAAGTTATTACTTAGCTGCATAAAGAAAACCATCTGTCAATTATTCACCTGCTCACATGTGGGACCAGGTACCCAGAAGCTGTTAGTGCAAGCCAAGGCAACCACTGCCCAACTTCTGAGAAAGCAAAAATCCACTTTTAGTCCTCTGATTCAATCATCTGCGTAGGGTAGGTCGGTAAAAAAAAATCTGTTCTCCCTCAGAGAACAACTGAGACTCCTCCAAATACTGTTTTTGACATCCAAGTCACAGCTGAGGAGCCTTTCAACATCTTTTGTGAGCATTTGGAAAATGAGACTTTTAGCAGCTGTAAATACGTATTTAATTGCTGAAGAGATGTGTGGAGGTTGTTTGTGCTCATCTGCGAAGAGTATCCTCACTTTGTGTAGTAAAAAATGCAACACCCAAGCTCTAGTCAGCATCCAGAGTGCTCCTGTCAGAAATGACAAAACTTACTGCTTCTCCAGTTTCCCTGCCATGGAAACTGGGACTTTTCAGAAGCACTTGGTGTCTGCTGGAGTCTTGGTCTTGTCACTATCATTTTAACAACAATTTCAGTTGAGCTAGACTCCGAATAGAGGGGTTTGCCTATGTGTGCCTTGACTAAAATGCCCGTTTTTTGGCCTTACATCCTGCAAATAACAGGAAATTGTACCAAAGGTTTTGTGAGACTGCTCAAAAAGAGCATCTGGGAAAAAAGTCACTCTTGAAGAAACTCATGACCTGTAGGCAGACTTTCGCTAATGTTACTCCACAGTAGATATTTTCTGCTGTGGTTAGCAGAATCACTTGAGGTCTGTGGATTTCTTATTGGCCTCTCTGGAGCTTGAAAGGAGAAAACCAGGACTTCTTGCTTTGGCCTTGTGTGCTTAAATTTGCTGTAGCACAGTCTTCAGTGGACACTGCCCCCCTGGGTCCACAGAATTGGGAAAACGCCTGAAAGCCAGCATTTAAGAGAATCCTTGCTTAAAATCAAGAGACATATTTTGGTAAAAAAAGATTCTGTCATTTAAAAATCTGGCTCATGTTGTTAATGTTTTCATTGTTCTTAAAATCTGTTTTTCTTCTGGTGATCTCCAAGGAAAGGCTGGGAGTTCTGAAACAGAGTTGTCTAGATGTCTTCACTGACACCCTGAATCCAAGGTGGTTAAAGCTGGCTGGGTTGGTGGGAGTGCCTCAGCTGAGATCTACTAAAAGAAAAAAAAAAGCCTAATTCCCAAGGAATTTATGCTATATACCAGCAGCAACATTGCCAGACCTGGGGACGGTTAAAATACTTGCTAATAGATGGTACCAAGCATATGTTACTCACTTCCTTGTAGAAGGACTGAAAGCTTCAGGAAGATATTTTTCCTCCAAGTCTCCAAACTAGATGGAATAATAGAACAGTTTCCTTGAATTACACACTCACAAATCATAGCAGTTATAACCTGAACTCCCAGAAATAACGTGCTAAAGATTTTGTAGAAGATAAACTGGGATTACATTTGCTGTAAATAGCCAGCATTCATGGAGCAGTGTGTCAGCTACTGGAATAACTGTGCCTTAACTTTGCCGATGATCTGCTATTTGTGGGGGCTCCATCTTTGCAAGAATAAAAGGAAGAGGAAAACAAAGCACTGTTGGTGTTGGTTACAGTGAGATCAGCCAGGTCAGTGCCGAGCATTTTCAGAAATCCCAGGCAGTGGATGCTAAACTGCTTGTTGTGCTGGCTGAATAGGAAAAATGTGGAATCTATAGAAGCCAGAAGCAAAATGGCCAGCTTAAGGCAGCATTATCAGCAGCTGTTTTTTGGTCTTAAATAGAAAGTGCTTTTTAAGGAGGTCTGTTGGGAATACTCCCACAACTAAGTGAGCCCACAGCAGCGTGCTGCTGATGACTAAGTAAATGGAGATGGAGCAGAGTTGAATGGTTCCCAAAGGAGTTGCCATATTTCTTTCCAGGATTTCTTGGACAGGAGAATATGTCTGAGCTGTTTGTGATGCCTTCATAATAAGCATGGTCCTTGTGAGAGCCGGTGTGCACACACTGCTCCAGCGTTTCGGTGTGTGCAGCGTGTCCAAGGCGCTGGGAACACCTCAGGCTGTCTCTGCACCCAGCCCACAGGGCCAGCCCTTGTCCTCCCAGAGAACCACTACAACAATGCATGGGTGTGGAAACCCTTCTGTGCTGGGAGGTGCAGTAGGATGAGTGGGAACTGAGCTGGGCCTGTTCTGTTTCACGTTAAAAACAGGATCCTTGTGCACAGGCTGCAGAGCTGAGCTAGGATGCTTTACAGGGGGCCTGTCTGAGATGTGCACAGGGAAATGTCCCAGGCACTAGTACAAAATCTCCATATTTTTTCCCCAAGATGGAAACAGAAAATTGGAAAAAAATGCATAAAGGATATTTCAGGATTTGTATCTTTCTCTCAGCAATGTTTGAACAATTTTGCCAGCATCCAGTGTTTCTGTTGCACACAAGATGTTGCACAGTCAATGTAGCAATGAAGAAATCACTGCTTTGCTACAGTTTCAGCATAAACTCAATTTACAGCTCACAGTCCAAGGATGTTCAGACCTAGCCATAGATGATAGTGTGTTCTAGATCCTCCCCTCTTTGGTTCTTAAAACCACCTCTTCCATTCCGGACATGCTTCTCCTAAACACATTTCCTTGTCAGTTTACAATTTCTGTTTCAGAATACTTTGTTTTTACCTGCAGTGGCAGCAGCCTGACAGCACAGAGGACAACTGTCAGAGGCACACACGCTGCAGATGCCATTAGAGGCAAGTCAGCCCTTTCAAAGACATTTTTAAAATATCATGTCCACAGCCGGTGTGGCCATTTGTTAAAGACAAATGGCACTTGGGGAGCCTGGAAACCAGGGGCAGCCATTAGGTGGATCTAAAATATGTGTCATCTGTTTAGTGTTGTATCCTCTTACGTGCTGCCTTTGCTCAGAGGGCCTTTGCTCGAGGCTGGGGAGATCAGAGGGAAACAAGAGACCCATCTGCAACCTGGTGGTGAGCCAGTCATCAACAGATTCTCTCTGCTGAGGGCAAGAGCCACGGGCTGAGTGCATCTGTGGCAGTGGCAGCACCAGTGCCACAGCCATGGCAATGTGACCAGGATGTGACCTCTGGGGAGGGTGGCTCCACACAGGCAGCAAAAGAAGGGTGGGATTGTTGGGTGAGTCACTCCGGAGTACTTGGCATGGGTATAAAATCAGTGGGCTCAGCTTGGCCCTGTGGTTTCCTTTCTTTCTGGGCAGGGATCTGCACAAGCCGGAGGAGCTGCTGGGTGGACGGTATTTGCAACAGCTTGATTTTCCCTGAGCTAAAAATACTCTGCAAACTTGGGTTTTATTTTCCATTCCTAACAGCTGAGCCCCGGTCTGGAGGGAATGAATGTGTTATCCCACTGTGAAAACATCTAGACAGGTGGAAAGGACAAGGGAGGGTAGAAAGAGAGGGTGGAGAGTCTAGTTTTAGACAGAA
Source organism: Hylia prasina (assembly GCA_013397195.1). NCBI lineage: Eukaryota > Metazoa > Chordata > Aves > Passeriformes > Sylviidae > Hylia > Hylia prasina. The sequence goes on from VYXD01015339.1 coordinate 352,719, forward strand.
ATCCTGTTTCTTTTCTAAAAACAGACTGAAAGCCCTGTAGGTAGTTTTAAAACTAAAACTTGTATTCGCCTTCTCATCTATTTTCTTTATGTGGAAGAGCCTTGTGTTGGAAAACACCAAGAGGAAAATAGTTATGGAGTCACTGTCAGAGGAAAGAGAAAACTGTGGGCACTGCGCTGCTCTTTCAGTCAGACCCAAACATTCTGCCAATAAACCTCATTTTTCACCTGTAACTTCTGTTATGCCATCTGGACTCTCCCATTCAGCTTTACCAAAGGGCTTTCTTTTATCTTCTGAGAAAGCTCTTTATGGAAACTATCCTAGCTCTGAGACAGCCCTGTTGAGGCATCCCAGTGCTGCCTAGTGGTGCTGTTTCTGTAGCCACCCCAATGCCTCAGCACATAAAAGTCTATCAAACAGGTTGAATTGTGTCCCCTTTTTTTTGGTATGGAAATATTTCCTGCTAAGAAGCGTGATCCTGCCTGGTAAGACTCCCTTCATCCAAATCCTTTCTGGATTGCAAGTAAGTCTGCAAAGGCAAGGGCTAATGCACTAATCCTTTCTGGTACTGTGTGTCTTTATAGGAGCTTTTTAGAAGAGAAAAATAAGAGTCCAGAGACTTGTGCTATACAGAATGTAATCAATAAAGTTATTCAAAGTTTTACACAAAAGCACTCACACGGATCATTAGGGCAGAAACTTTAATCCACTGAGGTTTAGAAATGAGGAATTTCTTAAGTAGCACCTGAGATTTTTTTTTTTTCTTCTACAAGTTTTTAGGGCTTTGTGGTTTGTAAATCCTGCGAAAACTCTNAGGAGGAACTGTGAGACATCATGCTCTTGTGGTAACTTCTGCCACTGTTATCATTTGTGTGGCCTCTTTGGTCCAAGGCAGAGGGAAGCCTGGGAGGTGGCCTAGCCTGTGGGAACTATGGAATAAATGAATAAAAAGGCACAGATAGCTGCTACACTCTACTCAGATAAGGCTGTTGTACATATCAGCTGTGCATTTATTGCATGTTTTATTTGCAGTGTTGTTGGGATCAGACTGCAAGCACATTCGAGCTGTCTCTATGAGGCCTCCACAGCAGGTCTGGTGGAGATGTGAGGGTTCTCCTCCTCCACCAGGAGATCTGTGGCCTTTACAGTGAAAATTTGGGAATCCTGCTGTTGCTGGATGAGTCTGGGTGCATTACCCAGAGGTGCCTTGGACTATCACATCAACTAAGGACTTGTGCGCTTGTTAGTTTTATGTGTAAGAGTAAGAATAAGTTCATTTCATAGCTGTCAGAGACTCATGGCTGGGAATAGCTGATTTAGGCTTGTTTGGGAGGACCATGTCTGCCTCAGGGTAAAGGAGAAAGTGTGGGAGAGCTCCTCAGAGATTTCTTCTGCTCTGTATAAGCCACTGGAGCAAAAGATAAGTGGAGATTTTTATGATTCATTCAGACTCCACAACATTAATGGCGATTACAATGGACTCAATAAGAGAAAAAAACCCCCAACAAAAACAAGCAGAGCCAGAAAAACTGGTTAGATCACCACCAACAGAAAGATTTTCATTTCATCCTGGTTACAAATAGTCGCAGTTCCGTACTGAAAATGTGATGCAGGCACTGGTGTTCCAGAGAGCACCCATGAATTGGAAATGCAGCCTGGCCAAAGTCAAACAAACCAACAGCAAATGCCTGAGAGGGCAGAAAAGAGAAAGATGACTGAAGGAATAAAACATGAACAGGCGAAAATGATTTTTCTGCCTGATTGCTGGTTGCAAGGTTAAAGAGAAAAGATGAAATCAAGGTACCCATTAATTCTAACTATTCAATCTAACTTAGTTTGCTAATGCTGCAAACCCACTTGTTCACTTTTATCTAAAATTGCAAAAGTGTAATTCAAAGCCCGTTCAAAGAGAATAATGAGATAGCCTGGAAGACCATTACCTAAAACCCAGTTACAATTATATGTTATCTGTGTGGACTCGAGTTTTTATTAGCTTGCATTTGCCCTTGGGGGCATCAGACAAAGGCCATCTATTTGTCAGGCTTTGGAGGAGTGCTGGACAGGGCTGAGGGCAGGACTCCATCTCTCTCTCCAGGATTTCCTGGAGGGATGTGAACATGTGTGCCTTTACCCTGTGCATGTCCTGCACCAGTGCTCTGCATGGCTGCATTCCCCTGGGGTCTGGTCTGCAGCAGCAGCCCTGGCCTGGCTAAAAGACTTGCAATCTTATCCCAGACAAATGACTAAAATTGATTCCTTTTTCAGCTGAGCAAGATTTCTGGACGGAAAACTGGACTCAGAGCTGGGGGAAGCAGGAGGAGGCACGGCTGTACCTCTAGTTGGTTAAATACCCCTTGCTCTTGTCTGCTGGTGACTGCCTGCTAATCTTGTCTGAGTTGTGGTCAGAGTATGGCTCACGTAGAGGCAGAGGAAGTGTGTTAAATACAAGTAAATTCATGATACACTGGACAGTTGGGAGCAGCTAATTCTTATTTTGCCCATCAGAAGCCCAGTCCCTCCCTCTGCAGCTGTGATTTAGTAACAGGGTACTGTTTGGCAGTCTCAGATTAGTCTGTCTTTGAGTACAAAATTAATTCCTTACATAACTCAGCTATGAAATTAATGGATTGATTGATACTGATGATTTAATATTATTCTGTTAAGCTGTTTTTGCCAAGGCAGAAAAATGTGTCATGATATGTTTATTTGTATGTTGCAGAGCATAAATGAAAGAGTTGATTGAACTGTTTTTTATTAAAAAAAAAAAAAAGGATAATAATATCCTGGCTGTCAGTACTCTTTTGTGTCTTTGTTGTCTTTGATTCTTTATGGCCTTTACTGGCTTCAGTGGACTTTGGTTCAGACAGTTGCTAATTCATCTTCAAATCTTTACACAAATGACAACGGCAAGTTCACCATGTGTGCAAATTCCTTTATCTTCTGGGAAAATGTGAAGTTTACATCATAAACCAGAGGTCTACGGTAAGTTCTGAGGCCACTTCTGTCACCCCTACAGAAGGGTCATTTATCAACCATCTGATGTGTTTCCTTGCCAAACTGCCAGTAGGAGGAAAAGTAGGTTTGTGTGTGATGCCGTGTGTGATGTCAGGTAGCTGTGGGCAAAGAGTGACTTTCAGCACCCACTTTTCTAAGCCAAGAAACATCCAAAATGTTGTCTAGCAGAGAATGATGGCTAAAGGAAAAGGAAAAGGATACTCAGAGATGGAAAAACTGTTACTTCAATGTGCAGTGGTAACATACCCCATGTGAGCAAGAAGTTCAAGGTCCCCCTTATTTAAAGTGTTTAGGACGTGGAGACAAAAACCTCTCTGCATGCTCTCTAAGACTTGAAGACAGCTCTGGAAGGAGCCTCTTGCAGAAAGGCATTTTAAGAAGAAAGTGGTGAAGCAACTGTTGTAGTCTGGATTTGGATCCAGGCAAAGCTTAAGGTCAGTGGTGAATAAGGACAACTCCTTTGGCAGGTGATACAGAATGGTGTGACTGTCCTGTCACCATGCTGAGCTGAAACCTCACATGATCTGGCTGATGTGATCAAATGAATGTTTCTTCCACTTGACTGCAGCTTCTCTGAAAGTACCAAGCCCCAGTCTCAGGGGTGAGTGTAGAATTTTGCTCCTCGTTATTACAGATTATTATATTTTCCGTGCCAGTCACTGGAAGCTGCCTGAAAAGGCAGAGATCCCCATGGAGCAGCAGCCAGAACCTGGATCCCAAAGCATCCCTGAAGGACTGCACCATGGTAAGTGCTGGGTCATTCTGAAGTACTTCCAAGCCATGACTGTTATTTTTCTCTGCTAAAAACCATTAAAAAACTCTGAGGAGTAACACAAATAACAGGGATGAAAGCCTGATCTTTGTCAGAGATCCAGACACTGACTGCATTGTAGTTTCAGCAGTGGGCATGTGGCTGACTTAAAATCAAGGAGGCAAAATAATATAGGAGCACTCAATGTGGCCACAAAAAACTGGGGTTTAACCCTTTTTCAGCCTAACCAGTTGCAGCTTGGGGTGAACAGTGGCCATGTATTTCATAAAGGGGGAGCTGCTTTTGTTTTTGTTTTAAAAAGAGTATTCAGATTAGCTGAGTTTGAGCTGCCAAAACAGAGCTGCCAAATTTATCATTGACCAGAAGATTTGTATGGGGCCAAGGGAGGTTGGTACAGAGAGATTAGAAGCAGATTATCAGCATGCTTTTAGCTTTATCTGTTTCTAGAAGCAAATAATTAGCCTCAGACACAACCTCATCTTAAAATAAGTTCTAAAATATAAATTATTGGTGTGAAAAGACTGATAAAAGTTTTAGGAACTGTTATTTTTGCCAGAAGGAGTGAATTCCATGAGGACTTAATTTCAATCAATGTGGTTCCTGTAGCTCTGCTACGAAAAGCTAATTTCAAGAAACTCATTTAGTTTCTTATTTCCTTATTTCAAATCCTCCCTGCAGCCTGAAGAAGAGGGAAAAAAAGGAAACAATTCTGATGACAGAAATGGGGTCATGCAACCTCTGGAGCTTTGTTACAAAATGGAGAAAATTGCTGGTAATGACTTTTTTTTTTTT
>VYXD01015339.1:357346-389870 GCA_013397195.1 Hylia prasina
GGTTGATTGACCTTGTTTTCTGGATTGAGTGACAGGAGCAGCTCCCAGCAGGAACACTGGGCTTATCTTGTCCAGGAGAGATTGTCACCCAGGGAAATGAGCATAATCAAGTTGAGAAATGGCATTAATTTGTGCTTGTGCCATGTGTGGTCTTGATAACTTCGGAAATGAAGGAGCTGCCCATGGTTTGTCAGCAATACCAGGTTTCCTTATGTTCTCCTGGGTGTCTGATGTCACCTCTTGCAGCTTAAGCTGCCATGTGGAAAGCATTACAGGATTTTTGGCTACAATGGAGAAAAAGTGGTTGGTTTAAAACTGGTATGTTTACATGTTTTTCAAAGCAATGAAAATTCAAGTAGTTTCCTTATGCCCTGTTCCCTTATGTTGGTTTGAAAGCCTCCATTAAAGAAATTATGGATCTTTCTGGAGAGCAGACATAAGTATTTTTTTCATATTTGAAAGCTTACAAAAATTTACTGGAAAAAAATAAGCTTAAAATAAAATATTGTCCCATGTCTTAACACAGGCAAAGTGATAGAGGCAAGCGAGAAATGAAAACCCTTTGTACCCTGGTCTTGACAATGGAGAGGATTTTTATAAGACAAAACTTTATGCTGCTGGTACTCTCACAGTGATGATTAAGAAAGCAGATCTTTCCAGAAAACATGATGGGCTCTTTGGCCAAACTTGAAAACTGCAGATTTTGTCCGGATTCCTTCTTTCCTGGGAAAACGTCTTCCACACTGTGCCTCCAGCACTGTTAAATTCTCTTCTGCCTTTCCCCACCTGGTGAAATCCACATATCCAGCAGAACACAAATCCTCAGGAGGCCGGATCAGAAGTTAAGGCTGAGGTCTGCAGTGTGTCCGTGCCAGGAGACCATCCCTGACCTTCCCCTCCATAAGGAAGAGCTGGCTTTTGCAGGGTTAGGACTGGCACGTGTGCATGGAACACTTGTGCCACTGGAGATTCACCACCAAGGCTTTTCATTTCCCATATGACAGTGTTCCCCTCCCCCTCTGACAGCTGGGTCACCCTTGGTGACTTACTGGACTCATTGAGTTCTTTCCTAGGTAGTTTTAAACGCAGGAATACAATTGTTCCCGAGAAATCCAGGACAATGCTACACAGAAAAAGCAGACTCTCAATAAAATGCAGCTTAACCCCCAACTCCCTCCAAGTCACTTGACGAATAAGAAGCTGCATTTTTTCACAAGGACATCCTGATTTCTCTACTCTGGGCACTTGTGACAATGCTTCAGGGAAGGTGACAGTCCCATGCCTGGTGGGAGATGAGGGAGGAACAAAAGCATCCACCCCTCTGGAGGTTCAGGGTGACCGCTGGCCTGTCCAGTGATTTTGGCGAGGGTGTGATGCTGCTTGCATGGCACGAGCTGCCTCACAGCACCCTAAGGAGAAGGATGCCACTGCTGCTCAGGGTGAAAATAAACCTGCATTTCTTCCTCGTGGCAAAGGTGTTTGTGAACCTGTGCTCGAGCTGGGGGGGGTGGGGGGAAAGAAAGAAAAAACACAAATGGGGCCTGGCATGTGCCAAATGTATGAGCTGTTCTAAAAGTACGATGTGTCATGGGCTCATTATTCATCAATGCTTCATCACACTGCGTTTATGGTGGCATTAAAACTAGAGAAAAAAAAAAGACGTCATTTACATGAAATGCTGGAGACACTCCCTCCACCCTTTGATTCCTTCAGTAAGCTGGAAGGAGGTTTGTGTGCGCATGAGAAAGTGTGCTATACAATGCCAGCCTTTATTCTCTCCTTGAATTACTCATACTGTGCAGTATGTAGAAAAAAAAAAAGAAAAGAAAAAAAAAGAAAAGAAAAAGAAAGGAAAAAAAAAAAGGAAAAATGTTTGGGGCTTATTTTGCTGTTAAGAAATAACAGTGAAACACTGGAGCCAAGCTACAATGTGGGCGAATGCACTGATGGCTTCTGAAGTTTATTTTTGGAGTGGCTTTTTTGAATGCTGGTATCTGTCTGTGCTTCATACTGCAGTTGCTACTTTCCTCTGCACACAGGACAACCCAAATTCCTTCCACAGCCCCCTAAGTCCTGACCTCAACAAAGGAGTGACTGTTGTCCCACTGCACAAGGTTCTGCAGGCTGTTAAACCACGGAGGTGGAGAGCATCAGGCTGGCGCTGGGGCAGGAGCTAGAAATTTGGGATCATCAGTGCAAAGGACTGGGGCAAGGTGGAGAGCTCTCCATGAAACCCCAAATCTCACTGTAAGGCAGCTGTCTAACAGAGGACTTGCCAGTTCAGGAGCTGACCTCCTTCCCCAGGGTTTTGGGGTTTTTTTGAACCTTCTGGGTCTTCTCTCCTGACAAAAAGAAGCATGATTTAAAATCCAAGCCAGGCACATAGCAAGGAGGGACATGGGAGGCTGAGGCCAGTGGTCTTGGAACGGGGCAGTGCTGTCTCAGAGCGAGGAGAACACAGCCAGAGAGGGGCAGGAGACCCTTGGAAGGACATGGGAGACAGAGCAGGGGGTGCAGGGCTGCGCATTTACGTCTTGTGTTGACGTCCACCCTCAGGAATTCGCATGGGCGTGTTCTCACTGTCTGGCCATCAGCTAAGGGTTAGGATTATTCCATTGCTCATTTTTGAGGCTCTTTAGTTTTTCAAAGATAATTTCTGAATTTGGCAACACACCAACCTTTTTCCCTATCTTTTCCCCATTTTTTGCTAAGAGGGGAGACTCAACTTTTACTACCTATGGCATTATCCAAGGTTTCTTCAAGTCCAACATAACACAATAGATTGGACTGGCTCCAGAAGAGTTTGTTTAGTCCCATACATAATTATTACCTTGTAAACAGGATGCACCTTTAAGTTATAATTTAAATATGATAAATGGGCCAAACCCAAAGAGTTTTATTATCCCAGGACACAGTTATTACCAACTTAACAGGAAACACCTGCAAGTTATTGTTAAAATTAGAGATGGCTAAAAAATGGGGAAATCATTTTTATGGAACAAAAAAATAAAATTATTGAAGTTCTTGCATTCTAAGAGGTTCAAACATATCCATTTGGGCAAAATTTTATGCATTGTTTTTATTGAAATCACATCTTAATGTTCTCATTGGCAGACAACCATTACAATTTTCCACTGAGAACTAGTGTTTGGATAAAGGAAGGGTACTAAAAGGATATTTGAAGCCATGTAAATTTAAAGTCTCATTGAAACAGTGATCAGAGGTCGGGATTCAGTGAGGAAAGCAGTCTCAGCAGTGGGAGGCATGAAGGTCACTGGAGAAGGTTTTAGGAGAGCCACAGAGCATTGGTGAAAGGTCAGGAAGTGTCTGTCAGCAGTGTGGTCACTATATGAGAGGGCTTTCCCAGTAGCTCAGTGCTGAATTTTTTTTTTTAACAAAGTGCCTAATTTCAGAAAGTTCTAGAAAACCATTTGAAGGTTTTTACTTTAGCGCTTTGAAACTGTTGTTGTTTTACTGGACATCCTTCTGCTGATGTCACGAGAGATAAAAAAGATCATTTTACATTAAAAATCAGGAAGGGAAAAAAAGATTTATTATTCTGTCCTCCAGATTAAAATGATCTACTGCATGCTGTGTTTTAAATGCTGCTGCTACATTAACATGCCATTGTCAGTTGTACAACCACAAATCTGCATGTGTTTCAAATGACACCTTGCAAGGGTGTAATAAAACCCTTCATGAAAACAATTTTCCAATTTTTGAAACAAGGTTGCATTAGATTAAGGGACCATTACTAAATTAATGAGCATGCAAAATGCATAATGTTATGTGATGTGTTATTGACGAGACCATCAACCTGACTAGATTATTGTAGAGGCAAATGGTTTATTCTGGCTTTTTAGTGATAAAGCTTTTGGTGCTGCAAATTTTTAAATTCAATAATACCTTTTTCAGTAGGAAAATGGGCATACTTGGTGAGCAGTTTCATGAAAAAACTTTTAAAATGATGGAATATGTCTGTAAGAGATGGTTTTGAGAGTCTATGAGTCTCAGGAGACTTCCACAGGCCTGGATCACTTAAATATGGGAATGGGTCACCAAGTCAGGAGGACACTTTAGAAATGTTACCTGACATACACTGTCTGCTCAATCCTCACAGACCAGATTAGGAAGAGTGTATTTTGTAAATGCACTTTTCTTGTAAAATGTATTGCACTAATTTAAAGCAGGGTTCTGTTTGGATGGGAACACTTCTTTTTGCAGCAAGAACACAAAGACAGAGACCAGAAGGCCAAGCAAGACTGGAAGTTGTGGCAAACAAAAACGAAATTGAGTTATCGCCATCCTTTAGTCCTTGATGTCTTTAACTTGTCATTTCCCTTTAAATTCAGATTTGCCTTCTAGATGTGGGAAGATGAAATGTTTTATTACTCAGCCTTGTTATATTATAATTACTGGGGTTTTACTTTTGCTACAATGACATAGTGAATAAGAGAAGTGACTGCAACACATGCTGCTCCTCTTTCCCCTGGTTCCATCCGACTTTCCCATTGTGCACGCACAAGGAGGAGAGGACATGACTGAGTAATCAAAATGAGTCACTTTTCTATCTTTGGTGAAATAACTCTCTGTTCAGCACTCCCCTCTGCCAAGTAGCAGGCAGCTATTGCAAGTAGGTAATTGCCTTGCTAACACATGCCAGGGCTCAGATAAGAACCAAGCTGGGTACATGAAGAGTATTAACAAATTCTCCAAGCCCTGACTCTGCAGAATAAGATTCAGCATTTTCATCCAAGATAATATGCTCTAATTAACCAGTGCACGGTACTTTACACTAAATACAGGGCTTGAATAGAACTTTGGGAATGGGATAATGGAGGCTTATTAGGTTAATAAAGAATCATGTGTTCCAAGGCTGACTTAAAAACACAATTAGACTTCATTTAAAATAGGCCAAAGTATTTCAGATTTAATCAGTCCCCTGGAGGTTATTGAAATTATGAAATAGGTTTGGCAATTGATAAGTGACATCATTTATGCTGTTCAGAAAATGAAAATGCTCTAAAGAAATACCAGGAGCTTTGGTGGCTAAAAGCCACCTGAAAACAACCTCAGAGACGGGGTGCCTTTTGTCCACCATTTGGATAGAAAACATTTTATTACAAAAGTGGGAACCAATGTCTAATATTATGTGAGATATATAAGATGTGTATTTTCCCCAGAGCAGGGGCTTTGGGCACTTTGATGAGTTAATGGTGGCTAATAAAATGCTTTCACAGTGCTCCTTTCTCCTCAAACCTTGGGAATATAACAGAGTTTTTCCACAGGGTTCTACTGGCCAGTTTTGGGTCACCTGGTTTACAGCTCTGACTATCTTGAGTGGTCCATTGCCTGTGAAGCACCACCACAGTGGTCCCTAGTGCCCCTCCTGAAGCCCACGTGGCATCCATGTGACAGCAGTGGGTGCCTTCAGGTGGCCACAAGCCTTGGGCTGCAGATAGCCAAGCACTGGGAACTGATTTCAGAGCTCTGTGCTAGATCTGCAGGACTTCCTTGGGATGCTGGTGGATGAGGGGCTGGACACCAGTCAGGACTTGCAGCCCAGAAAAGCCAATAGAGTGTCCGGGGATGCATCAAAAAAAAGCAGGATCCTGCCCCTCTGCCCCACTCAGGAGAGACCCCCCTGCAGAGCCTTGGAACCCAGCATAGGAAGGACAGGGAGCTGCTGGAGCCAGAGCAGGGNACGACTCCTGCACGGACACGAACTCTTGGGGCTCTTAATCTCATAGAATGGTGGGGGGGTTATTCTCTGTTTCTCTCAGTAATTTTCTCTCAACAACTGCTCTCAGCAACTTGAAACAGTTGCTGGGTTGGTCTGACACTTGACAATGTTGTCTGAATCCTTCCTTGACTCCTCTGTTGTGAATGTATAACAGAGTATAACAGAGTATAACACAGTATAACACAGTAGCACACACAACATTAGCTGCATTTCTACTTATTTTTTTCGGTTGATTTTTGTTTGTTTGGGGTGTTTTTTGTTTGTTTTTGAGGGGTTGATTTTTCTTAATATACAGCCTGAAATGTCTTTGTTCTGCCAGCAATCTGTGCCATTATTCCTGCTTTTTATCAATTCAAATTTTTCTTAGCTGATTACATAGCAAGATGTTTGATGAGCCAAACACCCCAGGGCCTGATCATTAGGCAAAAATCCTCACCTGAAATCAAAGGGAGTTTCAACCTAAAGGGTGGGGCTGTCTGTCATGAATATTGAAAAGCATCATCCCCCATTTGGATGGATCACACCATCATGTATGCGTAATCAGAATAGCCAAATGTGTTTTAACCTTTTTAGTGGAAATAATATTTAAAAAGAAATACCGGAAGGGTGGGAAGACATCTGAAGAAAGAGTCTGCAAGTAAAATTTAGCTCATGTGACTGGTTTGGTACATTAACAGGGGATTATTTCTAGGACTGATGCTGGCAGAATTTAATCTTTCCTTTGCAGATCTTCTCAGATTAATTTGAATTTTCTCACATTTTAAATCTCAAATATTCACCCAACTTTTTTCAGTTTTTCTCCACTCACCACCCATCTTCCTCCATCTTAGCTGAAACTAAACTCTAGTTGACCTATAACTAATACATGAAAGACTGTAACTCTCAATAGCTGCAAAAAATATTTTAAAACAATTCAGCCCGTCAAGACATAAAGTGTTCTCCTCCTCCTCCAGCTATCCAGTGAATATCACTGTATTTCATTGCTATCTCCTCTAAAAAGTGTCAAAGAGAGTTAGGTACATAGGACAAACCCAGGCTTCTGGGAGGACTCCCACATGCTTTGCACGGAGCCCTAATTTTGTTGCCTATGATAAAATACAGTTATTTATACAGTCAGCTCAGTGCCAGCCTCCCCAGCCTGGTGATAAGCAGGAAATCTGTGTAGAACTGACACCAGCTCCTGAATGCAAGGTGAGTATTATCTGTGGATCTCTTCTCATCCCATGATGTGACAGAGGTCGGAACAAAGCTGTCCTTGGTCAGGTCAGGCCATTAGGGAAAATATTTCCTGAATTATGTGCAATTTCTGGAAAAATGTGCAGATTTTTCAGGCCAGTAAGTGTTATGTTTAACCATACACCATAAACTGGCTGCACAGAATAATTTAAATAACAAAGCCCATAGCTGTAATTTGTTTGCCTCAAGTCACATTAGAATACAATGAGATAAGAAAGCAAATCTTCCTTTCATGTTCTGGAAGTCTGCTTCCTGCTTCCATGTGGATGTGCACTAGGAAACAGCAGGTTAGGTGTGTTTGGGAGTGCATCTGTCAGCCACTTTGCTCATATAACACTTGTGTGATATTTGCCTGGAGCAGGGGTGACTCCACCAGGCTCTTGCTGTTTTTCAAGGCACCAGCTGATGGTCAATCTGCCACTAATTTGTCCGAAAAAAGCAAAAAGAAGAATTTATCTTCTTCAGTGGGTTAAACACAATTTCAGCCCAAATGCTGGGCACGTGCAACTCAGCACCCATTTCTTCAGTGGGAAGCTGGCCCCTTTCCCTTTGAGAGGAGCAGGCACATTGTCAAAACAGGAGAATCCAGGAGAGCTGATGGAAATGCAGTTTTGGCTACCTGGTGACGCTGCTGTTGTTCACATGCTGTGCCACCAGCATACAGCTGGGTAACGTGCAGGATGACTTGGGTAACACAGAGCAAGATTTTACCCTTTTCTCGTGCATAATTCTTCATCCTCACTCTAGAGCTGCGGCCAAGTCAAACACTCTTAAGATCTGAGATGGCTGCATTCAGCAAAACTGCATGCAGCAACTTCTTAGAGATGCCACAAGCCTTTGCCCTCTCTCCATGGCGTGGCTGCACTTGGGGCCCTCTTTGCTCTTGGAAAGGTTCAGTTCTGCACGTCTGGAGTGCCCCACCAGGAAAGGAATACATTTACAGCAAGTGTAAGGATAAATATTTACCAGAACTCATCTGTTACAGCATAACAGGAAAACTATTTAAAAACAACAACAACAATAAAGAAACCAGGCAAGAAATAAAGGAGTGGTAATCCCATTGCCTGGACTGATCTATTTTTATACCAGTAATAACAAAGAGACTGGCAGTGAATTGCACTTATTATCTTCAATACAAAAGCACTGAGGACCCATGTTCAAGGGTCAGTCTGCCCCTGATATCGCTGGGTTTTATATCAAAAACTAAAGCATTGCTTTTTATAGCATATAATGTCAGTGTTCACAAAACATCCAAGTGCTCAGGTTTCACGCCCACTGAAGGGAATTTAAAGGCTCCTGCTGACTTATGTGGGAGTTGGGTCAGGCCCCATAGCAACTGCTTATGCCCAAATACAACCTATGGCTGCTGCAAGTAGCAGCAAGCCTTAGGTTTGCATGATGATGATTCTGTTTTAAATTTTGTGTAGAGAACACATATACACACACACACTCACATATAATTGTTTGTTTTTCAGAACTGCTTTTATCTCCAAGTGATATGATAACCTTTTATTAGGCTCTAAGCTGGCATTCTGCAGGTTCATGGAGGAGCGAATGCTCCTGGTGCCTCTGCCTAGGAATAGATCTGGGATTTATGGATGATTATGTTTGGGTTGCAACAGGCTTGGGAAGGACAAAGGAGTGATTGCTCCCTGGTTAGAGCCACTTTTCTGAAACTTCTCTGTGGACAGCAAGGTGTCCAGGAAGCAGGTGCCTCCCAGGAGGCAGGAAAAGGAGTCAGCACACAAGCCTCAGAAGGACCAGCAGACAGAAGTCCTACGGAGGATGGAAGTGGAAATGGACATACAACTGTAGGGAAAGAGCATGCTGGAGCTACAAGAATCTTATTGCAAGACTCAGACAATGTAATTCATTAAAATCTGAGGTTACCTGAAATCTTGAGAAGACGCTGGTTGGTGTAACACATGAGAAACAGTAGCTAACGATGAGGGAAGAGCAGCAGAGTGTGAGTAACAAGGATGCCTAAATTTATCCAGATATGTACAGCCTTTATGTTTCTTTTCAGCAAACAAAAAAATCATCACAGGACTTTTTCAAGTTTTAAAGATGACCCTTTTAAAGACGGAGAATGCCACAAGAAAGAGAGGAGAAGGTGTAATGCAGCACAGAAAATCAAACGGCCCCCAAGCATGTCCTCTGTTTCCAGCAGCAGATGTTTATGGGAGAGCATAAAGCTGAGGTTGTGTAACATTATTCATTTCCTTGTTTGGCCTCAGTAATCATCTCTTCAGGGGCTTCCTGAGGTGGATGTGCAGCATGGACAGTCATGTCCTCCTGCGCCAGCCTTCCGGCATGGATGTGGCCAGTGTCTCCTGGAACCTCTTGGAATTTCACCCTCCTCACTGTGCCATGGCAAGAAACTCTGCAAAGTCACCCCATGCTGCCCAATAAAACAGGGAGCTCCTCTTTCTCCCAGCCTGTTAATATCTCTTTTTGCACCATGTCACTTTGTTATAACACTTGGTCACTAAAGGTGAACTGCTGTCTCTGTCTCCCCATTTATGAATTTGGAGACATCTCCCACATCTCTCCCCTCAGTCAGATCATCTTGATATACTTTACTTATGGTAAATTCTTTCCTTTCTTTGAGAACTAGGATGATGTTCCCAAGGGTGAACATGTAAAATCAATACCCAAAGGTATTTCTGGTTTCAAGAAAGTATCCATGTGAGCTGGGGTTAAAAATCTCCTATAGGGAATCATAGCACATACATTTGAAAATCCCAAATCACCCAGTCTTTGGGTGAATATGGAGAGATTTATAAGACATACATTCTTAAAAAAAACCCAGATAATGATTTTTAAATTAGGTGTTTAAAAATAATCCCCTGGCTGCTGAACACTCATGACATTTTTACTGTTTGAAGCATTACTGTTAATTTATGTAAAGAAAGCAGGTAATTCAAATAACGGGAAGACCACTCCTTCCTCAACCTTTACAGCTTTTCCAGTACCCTGGTCCTGTTTCCATTGAACTATCTAAATATTCATCTAAACTATTGACCAGATGCAATGTGGAAAAAAAAACAACTTGAAATAAATAGGCTTTTCTATTTATACACATTCTGTTGTGCTTGTGCTGGGGCTGATCAAGAAGACATGTGTTTCTGGAAATCAAATCATTCTGCACAGAAATGAAGACTAAAATGAAAGAAAAAGACAATCCAGTGTAACATCAGGGGACAAAGCCACATCTCAGTGAGTTTCCCTGTCCTCAGGGACTATGATGGCATATAAAATGGGGCCATTTTAATTATGTGTTTTGATTGAGCACATGGGTGCTCTGATGAAGGACACAGCCATATCAGAGACAGTGAGTAGCACACCTGGTATCTGTGGCACTTATTTCAGTGTAAGTCAGCTACCTGAGTCACACTAATGGGGGGAGACCAGTTCTCAGGTGCTTTTTTACAACTGTTTGGTTTAGCTCTCCATAAAAATTGAGAGGAGCAATGGAAACAAAGTTTCATTCACTGTTATCCAGAATTTTATCAGCATTATACAATTTTTTAATCACAGTTTATCATTTCAGAGCAATAAGAAAACACTGAGCAGAAGGCTTATTGCCCACTAAACCTTATCTCAAACAGAAAGTCCTGGCAAGGCACAAATCATCCAAGGCAAGTTCTGCTGGCATGAGAGTTATAATATCCAGATTAAGTCAGTAGATATACCCGAGCAGGTATGAAAAAACCACTATAATTTTAAGGCTATTGCTGGTATCTGGACAACATTATAAATGAGATAGTGTCTCATTCTGTGCAGCAATGTGACCTTATTGACTTCAGCAACGGTTGCATGAAAATTATTGCAGAGTAGAAACTGAGTCAATGCTAATGGAAAAGAATAATATCCCCGAAATTTAATTTATCTGCAACCATGTGGCAATGCAGACCACTCAGAAACAGAGAGCTCCAAAGAAACATAAAAGAGTATTGCACAAATTATTTATAAAGAGATTTTTTTTCCCTTAATGAAGTGATGTTCCATTAGCTGATGTACTTGTTCTTTCCTAGAAGGTGCATAAGCAGACCCACAGCTCTGAGAAAGGAGAATAGCTTTGCCCTTTTGGATTGCAGACAGCAAAGCAGAGGAAGAAAAGATACTCTGAGTCTGAACATGGGAAATATGAGGCAACACACAGAGAAGTAAGTCAGGTGTTGTTCTCTATACAGCCATTTTTAGCACTGAGGATTGGTTAAAAGAGAGAAGACAAAAGATGCCCAAACTCCTTTAGAGTTCAGCTGGTTCAGGACCAAGCTCTAGGTTCCTCTCAAGAAAAATAAGGAAAACATCCCCAAACAGAAAATTCGGTGAAACCCAGTCTTGGCCACACACTAAATAACAGCTCAGCCTAGGGATAAGAAGGTATTGGATAGAAATTTGAAAGGCCATAATTCCTAGGGCTTTATTTCCACAGGGTCCCAAACTTTGAAGAGTACTTTAACTAAACCTTTGATCGCTCTCAGCTGATTTCTCTCAGGGAAGAGCACGGGTTAAAGGAGAACAGGAAAACATAAACAAGTTGTATGTCACACGTAAATAACAACAAGCAGCGGTCCTGAAGGAACGGCTGCGGATTTCAAGGAGACGTGGGCTCATGCAGGATGTGAGTAACTCACAGAGACTTCCCACTATCTTTCAGTGGGCTCCCACTGACGTTACTGGTATCCTGTGGCGAGCGAATAGGACCAATATTTTTAGATGTGTGTGCTGGCTGCTCTCTGGAGTCCTTGCAGGGCCGGGGTATTTTTAGTGGTTCATTATACGGAGCGGAGGAGTCCTTGCGTCGTGTTGTGTCACACGCAGCGTGTGAACTTCCTGTCCCTGCTCCTGCCTGCCTTTGATCCTGCCCATCCAGCCACCACAGCAGCAGAGCTGACACAGCAGCCAGGGCCATTTCTTCCTTAATAGGACCTCCCAGGTAGGGGGAAATGTGCCCAACAGGGCAGGGTGTCACTGCGCTGACACAACAGCCGCTGCAGAGGGACCAGTGGGAGCAATGCCAGAGATACCGTGGATATTTCATCCTTTTGCCTGTCAATATTCCGTATTCCATGTCAGTGTATCCTAAGCATGTTTTGCATTCTTTGCAGCTGTAGTAATGTCACCTTGCCAGGTACAGCTGCCTGTGCTGTTATATGGTTTGCTGACTGCTGACAAGGCCTGATGCACATTTAGAACTCATAATTGAGTGTATTATGACTAATAAGTTGATCTAGAGAGGTCATTTCTGGTGTTTTTTTTCTGGTGTATGTTTCTAGGAAAGAAGTTCAGTTTTCCTTTGTAAAGTTTCTTTGACTTTCCTGTTATGATTGTTATTCAAAATAACTAAAAAATGATGTCCTACTGAATCTATGTTTTTCTTACTGCCTTCCTTTTCATCAACGAATCCTTAATAGGTGGTGTCAGGAGCACATGCTAGCTGTTAGAAAATCCAGATGAAATTATACAATGCCTCATGACAGACACACTGTTTCCCCACTCCTCACTGCTATCCATCATGACAGCTGTTTAAAATCCACAATGCCAGTTTCATATGTGAATTTCCTAGAAAAAAATAACACAATATTCCTTTTCACTTTGAAAGCACAGGAGTAGCTAGATTCTTATTCCCCAGTATTCTGAGAATGGTTATATAAAGTTTAACTTTCTTCATTTCAACAGAACTTGCAAAACACTTGCATTTGAATTAGAGAATCACACAATGTATTTTGACATACTTTCATCACAATTTTCTGTATTGACTCTTCAGACTTTCAGTAATTTATCCTGTTTGTAGGGACAGAGTATTGCAGGAGAGCAGTGCCTTTATTTTCAACTGCCTTGTACAATCTTTACCTCAGCATCAGAGTGAAAAGTGGGAGCCAGGAGATAAAGAGAGAGATAAAGCTTTTGAGAAGAAACTCTGCTGCTCCTGTCCCAGGCCTCTCTGTGCAGGGTTATTGCCATAAGCCACTGCTCAAAGGATGGCTGCTGAGACTATAAATGACAGAGCTTCCCTGCAAAGGGTGTTGGCCCTTCACAAAATAAAAGAGCCAAAGTTTTCAATAGCCTTTTTCCCCCACAAAGAATCAAAATCTAATGAGAGTGGATTTTGAGGCCTCCTAAAATCTCCTGCAGCCTCTCTAAAGGCACACAGAGAGTACTGAGGCCCTGGTTGCCACCTGATTTAAAAAAAAAAAAAAAATTGGGCTTCCCCAAGGCTGTGGGCTGCACAGGAGCTGTCTGTTGTGAGGCCTTTTTCCCCCTTTGGGTTGATTCCCAGGGGGATATCTGAAGTGGCCTGACCTGACATTTGTCCTCACAGTGTGTGTGTGTCTGTGCACACATGTACATTCATGTATTTGTGCACATAATTGTGGGCACACACAAACCCTTCAGACAAGACAGGAGACACAAACTGTTTACAGAAGAAATTCTATCACTATTTTTAAGGTAAAACTGAGTCAGGAGTTTTAGCCAGGCTTAATTAGGGTATTTCATTATTATTTTTGCTCTGCTTTGGTAGGTGGCAACCCCAGTGAAAGGGAGGAAGAACAATCAGAGCTGTGCACCAGCCAGCGATAGGAATAGAAACATCTCTCTGTTCCTCCCAAATGTGATCTCCAGACCAGCTTTGCTTCATGCTGCTCCTTCAGGCAGCAGCACTTTGGAAAGCATTTCACAGCTCCAACTGTTTTCTCTATGCTCAGGAGAGATTCCTGGTCTCAGCTGTGTAAATGTTTTAACTGAGATTCATGCTTGGCTATTCAGGTCACTGCTTTCTCTTCCGGCCCACACAGGCCAAAATGCATCGATATAAGCACAAAGTGTCCAAAATCAACACAGTATTTTTCACTTGAACACACCCATGGCACGTGGCTCCCTCAAAGTACAGGATACAATGCCAAGCAGTAGATTTGTACATTTGCCTGATGTGAATTTAGCATGATTTATAAAAAAAGAGGCAATAGGCCGGTTGTGTGCCCGAGCAAATCTGGCTTGGCAGAAACTATCATTCCAAAGAAGGAGCTCAAGGAAATCAAACTCTCCCTCTGGTCTTGAGAAAGGACTTATCTAATGTAGGAAGTGTTCTCAAAATATTTAATTTGTATTAAGAATTACAATGTATTTCTTTCTGAATTCAAGTAACCCTCTATCTCCTTTGCGTGAAGAAAATGAATTTCCTTCTGCTGTTTTGACTTTATTCTTCAAGGGGTTTAGGGACACCTTGAAGCTCAACAGCATTTAAATGATTAAAACACCCTTAGTTGCAGAAAGAGACACAAATAGCTTTAGAGATAGATTTAACCAATGCCCAAATTTTCAAGGATTGTGTTCCCACATATTGTCATCCTGCCTGCAACTGTATGTCATAAAAAATAAGAGGTTTTTTCCACAATTGATCTTGCAAAACAGGATGAGGAGGGCTTTCCCTAAACTGGGGAAAACAACAAAAAAATCAAGGCTCTAGAGCTAAGAGATTGATGCAGCTGGGTTAAACTATCTCCACTGGTGCGTTATTGTCATTGTCACCACTGTCACAGACTCCCCCTTCTCTTTGCCAGACTTTGGAGGGAGGTGCTCCTCATGAGCCTTCCCTCATGAGAACCACCAGCATGTCCTAACTACAGCAAAGGAATGCTCTAACTGCTATTTGAGAGTCATCACATTTCCACACCTCCCCGCCCCCTCCCCTTTTAAAATCTACATCCAGATTCTAGCCTTGTATTTCCTTCCAACAATATTTATCTCCACAGATTTGGGTCAAAGTGAGCAATAGTTCTGGTACAAGAAACTCACTATCTTTGATAAAGCAGTTTTGGCAGAAAAAAAAATAAATCAAATATTCTTCTCCTTTTGTTCAGGGCAAAGTTACTCTGGCCTCTAGATAACCCAAACTGCAAATGTATCTCTGTGCACCACTTTGTAAACAAACTTCCCCCAGGAAGCATAAGAATATGTATTTGTGCTGCAAAATGCTTAATGAATCTCCTCCTGAAGGACATGTTGCTTACAATGTACCTTCCCAGCTCCAATAATTACAAGTAGTAATTAGGCCTGGTTCAGGTAAAGGCAGGTGATTCACCAATGAATGGTGATGGGCAGGTGATGGGCCAATGTAAAAGGTGCCTCACAGAGGACAAAAGTAAAAAAAATACAGAAGTTAAAAATATTTTTCCACAGGTCTCTCTTCTCCCTACAGAATCAATGAAGTTGTTACACTGACATTTATTTGTAAAAAGGATATATTGACATGGCCTTAATGCTGGGATGGTTTCAAATTCATATTCCAGTGCAGATTACCAGACTGAAGAAAAAATATGTTAAGTTTCAACTCAAGTTTGAGATATAGAAGGGGAAATGTGTACTGATGAAATCTCAATAATTGTAGGGGCAAATATTGTCCTGTTCTCAAATTCCACTTTGTTCCACTTGATTGGTTTTTTGATTTTTAACCACACATCTATACCAGTTGCTACCTCTGCTCCCCATGTGGTACTAGGACAATAAGGAGTAGCTCCAGGCCAGGTAAGAGCTCCCATTTAAGTCTCTTTCAGTACTTTGGGTAGCTTTAGGGGAAAGCAATAAAGCCACCCAATGATACATAAAGCAGAGCCCAATATGAGTAAAAAAGACCATCTATCCCTGTTTCCTCCACACACCTCACTTTGCATTAAAAACTTATTTAAATATCTGTCTGAATGTAAGGTTTCATTTTGGAGTTTTTGGAGGGGAGAAGAAGCATTTTTGTTTTTTTTTTTTTTCCTCCAAGTTTTCAGCCACTTCCCATTAGTTTCTAATCAGTTTATGTAATTCTGTCGTATAACAAGTGGCCTAGCAAGTCATGGCATTAGAGTTTTCCTTATGGCAGCAAACAGTGATCCATAATTGCTGTGCTGGCTGCTGGGGGAACACTCACTTGTCCTAAATGTTTTACAGAGACAAGATCAGTGAATTGTAAAAGGAAACACGAACACCCTCATTATCGATTGGAAATAAAAAATGGAGAGTTATTCAGAGCTTTTCCCAAGTCCAGACAGGAGTCCTGGATCACAGATTAATCTCCTTCAATGCCAAACCCACACTCCAGTCACCAAAACTACACTTCTGTCAGTAAATCTTTAAATGTGGTGATTCCTTCTCTGGCACAGATGCTTCCAGGCTGAATGATCAACCAAGTGAATTTTCTCGCTAGGTAAGAATGCAGATTATGTCTGAGCCTTTATAATTTTAAAAGTCTACTTTGGTAGCTTTGATTTGATGATGCTTTAGAAGCAAATAGTGAAGTGAGCATCTCAGGAGGCATGATTTGGTGGCAGCAGTAATGTCATATATTCCCAGCCTGCACCCTGCGTGTTCCTATGCCCTGAACTGTGCCAGGAAAATCTTGCATGTGAAGAAGGCCAGGGAATTTGGTAGATCCTCCCAAACCCAGGTTGCTTTGTTTTTCATAATTTAAAAATAAATGAATTTATTCCTGTAGAGGCCAGAATGAGAAGTGTTACACTGGAAAACCTGAATCCACTGCTGAGCAGTCTCTACTCTGGAGTCAGTGATGCAGACATGAAATTGTAGGAAATTTCATTTAATACCTGTGTTATACGTCCTGACCAATACCATACCCACAAAAGATAAGTGAATATGGGTCTTGTATAGATAAGTCACCTTTAATGAAGTACACAGACTGAATCCCCCTCATTCTGCCCCCCCATGTTTTGTTGGGCTTCATCTTAAATTGAGCTGTGAATATTTCCATGCAACAAAACATCTATGAGGGACCATGTTTTACTTATGATCCCAGGGGAAATGTACTGTTACCATGTTAATTTGGAGAAGAGGATGCCAGATGGTTGGAACAGACTGCAGAATATATTTGAAGTTAGGAGGGCTATACATCCTGTGTAGGATGTGCAGCATAAAAATTTTTAAACAAAAAAAAAGGACGAAAGAATACTAAGTCTATACCAGCCTAGGTGTGCTTTATCAGTCATGCAGTGCATATGAGTAAAATATTGTCAATTAGTCAGGGTCAAGATGTGCTTAAGGAGAAAGAAAGAAGAATATGCCTGGTATAGAAGCTAACACAGCCCACTCAACAAGCATCCACCCTGCACGCCTGAAAAAAATCCTACTACTGCTGATAAAAAACCCCATGAGTGTTGCCAGAGGTCTTGGTCTAAGAAATAAATCTAAGAAAGAAAATACAACAGCACACTGCCTTTTCCATATAAGAATATCCAGGTCTATCTATACATAACATCCTGTATCTGACAGCATACAGGAAGAAACAGTGAAAGAGTTTGCTTTTCCCTATTTCATTTTCCTGGTGAACTGTGGCCAAAGGTTGCAACCATGTTGTCAGAGCACTTGATGCACCCTGGTTTTGTTAATTTGTCTATGTTTAGACCCATTTATGCAGATCTAAACTAACCTGCCAAGGTGCATTCAACATGAGCCACAAACGTGGCATTTCCTTTGATTAAGTTGGTAACTGCTGTTCTCATTTGCTGCCCTTTATTTCTTGTGTAACTGGAAGGAGGGAATGGCCATTGTTCCTTCTTCTCCTGCATGTTATGTTTGTCTGATGGACATTCTCCAGTGACTCTTTTCCAGGCTGAATAGTTCTGGTCTCCTCAATCGAAAATGGCACAGAAACCTCACATGCTTCTGGCCATGCCTGTTCCTCAGGCACACCTCCTTTCTAGTCCTGTTAGAGCCTTTCTGGAGATGCACACAGGGATCCACAGAGTAGGCTCACCAGGGATTTATGCTGCAGTAAAATGCAATATACCTTCTCCTCACTTTTCATTTCTCTCCCAGTAACTCCCAAATGCCCTTTCCACTGCTGTCCTCCAAGAACAGTAGGAAAGGACTCCAAGATCTGTCCTTTGTGAGTGCCACCTGCTCCTGCAGGGCCTTCCCAGTACAGAAGTTCTTAGGTTCTTTCTCTTCTTATTATCTGTTCCTTTGCATTTACTGACTCTGACCTCTGTCTATTTATCACTCTGTCAGCTGAAGCTCTTCACAGTCATTACAGTTGTGATGTCTTGAATAATTTTGTAGCAACAGAAGACTGCCATCCATTAAATATTAAATTCTTCTAAAGGGCTGGCTTTTGTTGCCATTGCTCACAGGTCTCATTAACACTTTGGTCATTAACACTTACTTGTCTATCACATTTGGGGTGGGTTCAATCAACCTTTAAACAATGCAGAGAAGGAACAGAAACACAAACCCCAAACATACTGGCACAAGAACATGTCTGCACTGTTGGAAGGGGTTTAGTCTATTGTACCTCAAGTCTGTGTGAAATGAAATCAAAACTATAAAATAGCCAATGGTGCAAGTCAATTCTATCAGAAGTGCCAGTGAACTCCAGGGATCTCTTTCTCTGCCTGCCACAAATGTTCAGAAGAGCCTGATGTCTCCACAGCTCCCAGGGCATTGCTTTGGTCCATGCACACAGAATTGCTGTCCCAAACTGAAGTTAATGAGGATTTATCCCCCCCAACATAATAATCCTCCTTAATCTCTAAGCCTGGTTGCTGGACTCTTCGTGTGCATTATCCATTGTGTCAGAAGATAAACCTTTAACTCCAAAATTGTGGCAATCCTTCAGCGATCCCACTCACAAAACATGGCAGAGAAGCTGTGTGTGGTGCTTGCCTGTGATTCCTTTCTGCAGTTAAAGGACATGAGAATTATTCTCAGTTGTTGAAGGAGCCCCCCTTTCTTATCTTCCTGACCACTGTTTGCAACATCTGTCAGTGCTTATTTAGGAGGGCCCCAAGACACAAAGAGCACCAGGACAAGTACTCTGAGCTCTGTACTCCATTGTCAAGATGCTCTTGTCTTGGCTTGGCAAAAATATGTGCACTGGGAATAAGATAAAACCATGTGAATTTTTTTATGGTTTAGAAAGTATATGTTGGCAAAGGCTTGTCTCTAGCAAATGCTGTTTCTTTTTTAAATAACGTCAGGGGAAAACCTCATCATAACTCTTTAACTATTGTAAGACAATATACTGCTCTACCCAAATAACATATGGCATTTTTCTCATTTCAACCTGCACTATGTCTCTTTGGCAGGCTTCAAAATGTCCTCATAGTCACAGGGGGACAGCACTGACAGATACAGAGCTCAGGAAAGTTAAATGAAAATTTTCCAACCCTTTCAATGGGAATCTTGGCAGAAGAAGGAAAAGAATAAGACAATGGAATTTCAGATGATGGGGATAGATGATCCTTCTGCTGCCACAGAAAGCCTAATGTATCTGCTGACAACTGTTGAAAGATGCATTTCCTTCGCGACTTTTTGTTGAATATTTGTGTGTTTAGGGACAGTTCTATTTTCATGCCTACTCAGTGTTGAAAAAAACAAAAGGCAGGGCAACTCGTGTCCCAAATGGAAAGAAAATTCAATGCAAAACTTTTATTTTCATTTTTGAAAGCCGCTCATGACAAATAGCAACTAAAAGCACAAGTAAAGGCAAGCAGTTACTGCTGAGCATCACAAGAGCTCCAATCCTGTCGGCAATTATGTGGCATTTCTGGGACTGCCTGCTGAAATAAGCACAGCTGATGGAGTTACATACCTGAAGGTAATCTTTACATGGAAATATCTGCACAACCTAGGTGCTAATGCACATCTTTTCACAGAAGGTACCAAGGCTTGACTAAATCCCACTGAAGTTGATGAAAAGGCTCCAGGAGCCTCTAGGAATCAAATCAAAAGGGTGCACATTGCGCCTTCCACCCAAGCCTGCATTAGCATATGTAACTACAAAGACATGCCCAATGTGCCTTTGCTCTTTAAGATCAGATTTTCCTTTTATCAGACCCAAGGCTCTTCCTTTCTTATAGACAAAAACCCATGTGAAGAAAAACCCTGCAACTCACAACTTCTTGCTGAAAACTTACACAGAGCAGAAGAAGCAAAACTGCTCGTAATTATGGTTGCTCAGCAGGTATAAAATAATTCCTTCTCTTCTCCTTCTTCCAACACTCTGATGAATTAAAGAGAAGCAAAAACAGCACAATGTAGATAGATGAAAATATTACCAGTTGAATTAAATAGCTCAGATATTAAATTACTTCACTTGCCCTCTTTGTTAATGGACTGTAAGGGAGACTTGCTCAGTATGTGGCCAGGGCAGATTTCTGCTCAGACTTGTCATCTGGATGGCTATCAAAACTTTCTGTGTACCCTTTGTGACTGACTGGGATGTTCTTTGTGGGAGACCAGTTTGAGAAACTGCTCTGCACCTAAAACTAAAAAATAAACAAGGATTGTTTATGCTTATGAATGAGACTTTAGAGAAAAAAATTGATTTCCAGTAGCTAGAATGCTCTGAAACATGCTGTTGATACTACAGCATCAATATTATTATTACATAATAATTGTAATAATCCTCCCTGATAGCCTTAAAGGCCCCAGAATACCTTTCACAGTTATAACATGAGATATGCAACTATTTTGTGGAATGACTGACAATTTAAATAATTTCACAATATAGTGTCAAGTGTGGAAATGATTGCATGGTTCTTGGACATGCATGTGTAGAAAAATCATGCTGAGAAATTAATTAAACAGTAATTTTACAAAGTGACTGGCTGAAACAATAATTTTGCAAAATGACTGGAAATTTCAGTCATTTTATAGATGACTCATTTTGCAACATGAATAGAGTTTACTGATGTGCTCGGAAGTGAATTTAATGCCCAAGAAAAGGAAGGATTAACTAGCAATCACTACTCCCTGTATTCACTCCTTTGCACTTTGAACTCCTCAGTCCCAGCTCTACAATCCGTCTCTTGTCCCGAGTTGTCCCTCCCAGGGTAACTGTTGGATTCCTGGGAAGATGATTTTATGTTGGATGGCTCCAAAGAACTCTAAGAACAGCTGGCTCGTGGCTGAGAGTGATAAGGCTCCTTGGCTCCCTCTGCCAATCTGACCCAAATGGATCTGCAGCTTGAAAAATCAGCAGAATGCCCAAATACCAAAAAATTCTGCAACTGGACACACAGGCAATCCCCAGGTTTGGGAATGTGCCAGTGTTGGAGCCTGGGGGTGTGTGTGTGCACACCCACGGCAAATCCACCCCCACGGTGACTGCCATTAATCCCCCTGGGATGTTTACTCCTGGCTCATCAGGATGCACCCAAAGAGCAAATCCTTGGTTTCAGAATGCATTAAATGACATTTTATGCAAAGGCTAATTGCGTTTCTGGAGCCCCGACCACTGCACAGTGGATTTTCTCTTCTATGGTCTTAAATGGGTTGAAGATGAAGTCAGCTGCATGGGACAGGGATCATCATCTTTGCACATGCACACAACATGCAGAGACCAGCTTATGACAAATGGCAGAGCCTTGGCTAATGCCTTTTCCAGGAGAAGGGGTCTTTATTCTCCAGACCTTTCCACTTGCCCTGTCTCCAGGCATGACATCAGCTGAGCTCTCTTGTGCCAGCTTGCTTCCTTCACCCGTTGATGGCATTATGAGGAAAATACAGAACATCTGGTGATCACTTGCAAATGTTCCTCTTAGAAGTTTTGATTCTTGCTAGCAGGCTACTGAAAATGGATACACACATCTGAAAATGAAAATGCACATTGGTATCACTGCAGAAATCTCGTGTAGCAGCCCAAAGACACCAGAAGCTACTCAGTGGGGCAAAAATGCAAAGGGTTACTCTGAGTCTTTCTTTAAATGCAGGGTGTTAAATTCTGCATTGCCCTAACTCCTCATCACTTTCTTAATCTGCAGCTATGTGGAAAGCTCTCTCCAGAGCAGCAGAGCTGCCTATGAGAATGGGCCATGGGTTATGGTAACAGGAGCCATCAAAGAGGTCGTCTCTTTGGCTTGGAACCCTTGTAGCTGGAAGGAGGTGTTTGCTTGCCTTCTCAGCTCCTTTTTGTTTTATTACATGAGCCCAAACACCAGGAAAATGACCTGTATATTGGTACCTATCTAGGAAGAATAAATAATCAAAGGGGGTTGTACAAGAAGTGCTGGAATAGAAGATGCTTTCAGGTTTGTGAACCTTGTGGAATTTATGGTCCATAAACTCCACTTCTCAAATGAAATGACTGGTGATTGTCTCTTCTGTCCGACAGTCTCACCTCCCTGTTTTATGCGAGAAATCCTCAAGGGATCAGCTGGAAGAGGCACCCTGAATCTTCCCTGGCTGAGAACATCTTCATATGGGGGAATCCCTCATTGGACTCCATCACCAGAGAGAAAAGAATCAGGCTTCAGGTGTAAATTCACAGAAGTTTTCTTTCAACAGAAAATATCTGAGATTCCCAAAATTGTCCCTCTCTTCTTGCTTAGTCCTTTGCTCTGTAGCCTGCATTTATGTTGCACTGGAGAAAAGTCCTTTCATTTTGAGACCAAGCTCCCTGGTGCCCAGATCCTACCAGAATTGTGTTTCTCAGATCCTATCACTGTACTGAGTAAAAATAAAAATAAAGATAAAAAAATTGGAAACCCTCTACAGTCAACATCCCGTACAGATAGTAAAATAATTAATGCTTAAGAGGTCTGGTTTTGTTATCCAAACAGAGGTATGACTTGGTGGCCTTTCTGAAGAAAACCTGTGCTTAAATTTTGTGAGACATTCAAAAGTAGAACATGGGTGATATAAAATGCCTCCAAAATATTTGTTTTTATGAAGAGGACAATTTAAGGTTAGAGGAGATTGCCTTAATGAAAATGCAGTGAATAACACTCCTCAAGCATGAACTAAACCAAAGCTTATCAACCATTAGGCTGGTCTAGGAGCTGGACTTTGATGATCCTAGTGGGTCCATTCCAACTCAGGATATTCTATGATTCTAAGAAATCCACTTATATTCTTTTCAGTCAGCAAAATGTTTCAAAATGTTATGTATCACCTCCAAACAAACCCAGTGGGTACACACACAAACACACATGCACAGATTTGGGTAGAACAATAAATAGGACATTAAATTCACATATTTATATGTGAACTTCTGTGTGCAGTGCAGAAGCTGCCAAACAAAGAGAACTTTTGTCTGCTGACGTTTGCACGTCCACCTGGGTAGGAAATAATGAAGATACAGCTGAGGCAGTAAAGGAGCAATTTCTTCAGAGCAAATTTACTCAACATCTAGAAAAATGAATAACACAACATTGAACAAACTGAAAACAGTCTCAACCTTTGTTGCTTCCCAACGGCCATGACACTATTTGGAAACCTCCTGTGAAACATACACAAGGACTGGCATAATTCCTTGGATTTGCTGCTTACTTTTTCCAAAAAAGGGACCTTCAGACCTGTGCACCTGGAGGACACCATATGCAGTAAAATAATAATAAAAAAGGGGAAACTACTCAGAAATACTTCTTTGCCTCCAACCCTAACAAGGCTTCTTTGGGGATGTAAAAGTCCTCTAATACTGAACAGATGTTAAGGTAACCCAAATACAATACCCAGAATCCTTTTTCCAGCCTGTTATTTTATAATTTATCAAAATGTTTAAATGCTCCTTCACTTGGCTATTAAAAAAATATTATTAAATGAAAGCAAGACTCTTGAGAAGGCTTTGAGCTTTAATGCATTTCACAGAACACCCAGTCAGAGAGGAATGAAGGTGCAAAAACCCTGCCAAGGGCTCAGTGAATGGATAAAGTGTTAGAGGTGGTGTGTGTTTTTAGAAGTTTTTAGACAGTATAATTTCAAAATTAGGACTTCCTCCTTAAAGTCTTATTCAGGTAAGGTGTTCATGGGATGAAAGGGCAGATGCTCAGCTTGGGCTCCTTGAGGTCATCTATTCAGCCTGGAACTTTCTGTTTAGTAGACATGATTCTCTTTAAATACTAAATATTAACCTATATCTAGCAGAGTTTATATTCCCACTTGTACACATGTCAGAATCCTTATGCATCTTGCATAAAAACAAGGACAAAATCATGAGTCCAAAATCAAGAGTCCATTCTCTGGTAACAACAAAATTAGCTAAAAATTGATAGAGCTATACTCATTTAACCCTGATTCAGAGGGAAATCAGAAACTCTAGACCGGAATGTGCTCAAATCCATATTCTATACTTGAAAATTTGGAAGACTGGTGAGGAAGGAGCAAAGCCAAAATCTAGATGTGAGTTTGGCAAGTGGTATAAATCCCAACTCAAACCACTCGGGAGCTTTGGACACTCAAGTTCTGCTTCCAAATTGGCTGCTGGGCCTTGAGCACATCTTGACTCTGGGGTGGATAAGTAAATCACAGCACCAGGAGGATTTATTTTTACCTTCTCTTATATGCAGTGAGATTGTTTTTATACTCATTCATTTTTGATGCCTGCCTTGCTTACAGGATTTACAGATGTCTGTTTCTTGGAAACTCCGGTCACTCCATTGCTGTTTTCCTTCTAGCCAGCAGGGAATGCTGGTGTATGGAAGTAACTCTCTCTCTCCTGTCATAGACAGAAATGTCTCTTCCTCAGTTAGAAAAGCATAGAAAACGTTCCCTGCACAATCTGGAAGAGATTTGTTTCTGGAACAGTGCTGCTCAAACAAAAGGCCAAACTGGCTTTCAAAGGCAGAATTCTCTTACCTTAGTCCACCCTGCTTTGTTAGTGCTTCTAGCAGCCTTAAAGCAGGATGTCCTATTTTACCTAGTTTTCCTATTTGTCCTATTTTAGTGCCTGGTACTAAGGCTTCAGCCAAGAAGGATCCTCATGCTACAGTCGTAGAAAGTCCAGCTTGTCTCTGGGCTGGAAGAAATTCTGATCCTTGAGTTGCCAGCCTCTACTCTTAAATATGTAAATGGTCCAAAGATCTCTCAGAGCTTGATGGGATATGACAAAAGCAAAGGTATTTATGTTCCATGGCTATTTTCCCTTGTCAGATCCAGTGAGGATAACATACAGATGTACTCTAAGCCTTTCAGTATTCTCGAGAGAGAAAGCCCCTTTGGCAGGCATCCTCACTTTTTCAATAAACATAAGGTTTTTCTCAGTTTTGATTTATAGCACTGAACGTGTCTCTTTTCCATTCTGCAGTTGATGATACTGAAAGCTGGAAGTTAACAGTGTCATAAAAAACCCCAAAGCCTTGTTTCCAAAACCTGCACATATTCTTTAAACTTTTGAAGTAGAGGATATTTGGTAGCAAATTTTCCAAAGTAACTGAGCTCCAAAATAAATTTCCATGGGGACATTTTCCACTTTGCACTCCAAACCCACAATCCCCAAGGAATAAGCTGCTCCCCACTTACTGTGCCCCTTAAGAGTACCAAATGGAAATGTCTGCCAAAGGAGGGAGGAAAGGAGGATGACCCCATTCCTGTTCTGCAACTGCAAACCTGCTGGGATGAATTGTTTGAGAGCATCTCTCTAGAGAAGGATTTGAGACTACTGGTGTGTGTAAGATGGGATATGAGCCGGCAATGTGTGTTTGTAGCCCAGAAATCCAGGGAGACATCCAAAGCAGCAAGGGCAGCAGGGGAGGGGAGGATTCTTCCCCTCTGCTCTGCTCAGGTGAGATGCCACCTGCAGAGGTGCCTCCAGCCCTGAGCCCAGCACAGGAAGGACAGGGAGCTGCTGCAGCAAGGCCAGAGAAGGGACATAAAGATGATCAGAGGGATGGAGCAGCTCTGCTGTGAAGAAAAGATGGGAGAATTGGGATTGATCAACCTGGAGAAGGGAAGGCTCGAGGGTCACCAGTGGCATTTCAATAATGAAAGGAAGCTTATAAGGAAGGTGAAAAGAGACCTTTTAACAAGGGCTATAATCACAGAACCATAGGATCATAAAGGTTGGAAAAGTCCAAGCTTAGACCAAACACCACTTGGTCAACCCAACCACAGCACTGAGTCCAGTCATTCCTTGAATGCCCATCTCCCTGGGCAGCCCCTTCCAATGTCTGACCACCCTTTCAGTGAAGCAATTCTCCCTGATGTCCAACCTGAACCTCCCCTGGCACAGCTTGAGGTCATTTCCTCTTGTCCTGTCACTCCTCACATGGTGTGTGATGGGAGCCAAAGAGCACTGCAAGAGCAGTTTATGACAAGACAGAGCTGCTTATCAGTTTGTGACACAGGGCACCAGGATACACACTGTCCTGACTTTTCATTCCCTGCTTTCCTTCCCCTCTGGGCCTCCATCCTTTTACCAACAGACCTCCCTGGGACTTCTGGAGCACCTTCCCTGCCACAGCCACAGGGGAATGACTTTCCTAGGTGCAGGCTACCTTCCTCTCCTTTGGGTTGGCTGCTCACCCGTGATGGTAGATCTGCAAGTTCTAGATGTGAAGGGTTCCCAGGAGCTAAGGCTGGAGTTCCTCCTACCACAGAGAAGCTCCTGAATCAAAAGAACAAAAAATGTGGGGTTTTTTTCTTTTCTTCCTTTTTGTTTTTTGATTTCTCTCTCTGAATAGGCCACATTTGCACAGACAAGCAGTGACCCAGAAAGAATGCATTCATTGCTACTGCTTATTGCTGTTTTGAAACACTAAGCTCCTATCCTGGTGGAGGTAGCTAGGCAGAGATAATTCTAAAGAGCAGTTCCTGTGAAACTGCAGCCTTAACTTTTACAACAGGATACTGTGGAAAGAGGTGATATTTTTAGAGGCCTGGTTTATCTGGGAAATTTCAGCTTGCAGCTGAAATATTACTTTCATGATCCATACACATGGAATTTTATGAATGGTTCTTGAGGGGTTACTTTTTGCTTCCAAGCCAGTCTTTGGTGACATTTAAACTTGCAATAGCAGCACTGTGAGGAGTACTCTGGTCCAAGAGCCCTTCAGATCCACGAGCACACGTGGCAGATGTGCAGTGCCCGTGGGCAGCTCTGCCACTCACCAGGGTGTGCAGGCTCTGCACAAAATCTCATGGACAAAGCTGCACAACCACCACGTCAGCTGGGCTCTTTGGGCTGCTCCTCTGCTGTCTCACAGCCTCACTGAGCAGAGCAGAGCTCTGCCATGGCTGTGGAGAGAGCTCCTCTCAGAGATCACAGGCCTCCCCGGTACAGCTGAAGCACTGCAGAGGCTTTGCACCCCAGTGCTCCCCTGTCCTCTGGAAAACGAGCTTTATCCAACAGCTGAGCCCCCAGTGGCTGTCTCTCAGTGGGAAATACCTGAAAATTCACTCTCTTCTATGCCAGGATATCAGCCCATGGTGTGATCTGCACACACTCACCAGGGCCACTCTGAGAGCCCCCTGTGTGGCTTCCAACAGTGACACTCTCCCTACAATTTTTTTTCTCTTGCCTCCTTTTTTCTTTGTTTACTTTCCAGGAATGGTTGGACGTGTTTCCAGTCTGCCTTTACCCAACTTCAGTTTTGATCTTTCTTTTTTTTTCTCCTTTCTTTCTCTACTTTTCCCTTTTTTTTTCCTCCCTCTGGGCAGCCTCAGTTGAACCTTGTGGCAGCTGAGCAGCAAAGTCTGCTGACTTGCAGCATCCCTGGGGAGCTGATTCAGTCCCTCTCTGTCTGTGGGTCTCTTCAAAGGGCTCCAGCTCAGAACTGCAGCAAACTGGCAGCTTGCTCTGCTTTTAAATGCATCATGGAATGAGCTGAATGTCAGGGCAGGAGAGCTGGGAGGGTGGGGAGCAAAGGGCTGGATTCCTGAGGGAAGTGGTGCAGGAGAGGAGAGGAAGGGCCTGAAAAATATCCTGGCAAAATCCACAGATATACCACAGGGAGAGACCCAAGGTGGGAGTGCAATCTGAGAGGTATTGAGATTTTATGAATTTTATAATGAAATAGAGGAACTATAAAATTTTCTTTTTGGGTTACTTGAAACCTATCATTCTGCTTCTGGAAGTTTATTCCTTTAAAGCCTTCCTTCCCTTGCTTTTAATGAAATATGAGTTGATTTTCTTTTTTAAAGGTCAACTTGGAGTAAAATAAAGTTTAATTTCAGGATGGTTGAAACACAACATTTAAGCTTTCCATAAGCAACCCATTTTTGAAAATATTGAACTGTTCTTTCTTGATACTTTCAAAAGCCTTCCCTCCTTACTTTTGCTGGGGCACATCCCTAAGTTTTTAATTGATGAGCTGTTTTAATTTCCCCAGAACTCTGTGGCTGGATTTACTACCTGTGGAGCACTGCAGCCATGTGGTGCTGTCAGCCCTCATGTGGAAGAGCAGGCTCATGGCTCAGCCATCCCCCTGGCACTCAGGAGGCCTCAGCACAGCTTCTGGTCCTGCCAACTCCCTTCACCCAAGGCCAAATTCCTGAAGGCACTTTGGCAAGCTATTTTTTTTATTTTAAAAGGTGCCCAAATAGGCTGAGCATCTAACACGCACATTGATGTGATTTCCTGATAATTACAGCCAGAAAAAGTCCTGGGGTGGTGCAGGAGTGGGTGGTTCAAGGGTGGCAGAGCTGCCCTTGCACTTCTTTGCTGGGTCTTGTTGTGCTCCCTTCAGGGTGAAAAGCCACCCAGAGAGGTCACCCAGAGATGCTGCTGGACTCTGGGTCTGGCACCCAGAGCCATAAGAGACAAATCTAATCCTTCCCTGATTACCTCATTATATTAATTGCTACATGGCAAACTGGCAACACAGCACACTAATTAAGATGATAGCATAGAAAAAACCATTGAGTGCAGAAGGTATTACATAATTCATAAATATTCTGGGGAAATGAATGCAAAGCAGAGCTAAGGAAAGGCTAGAACACCAGAGTTGGTTTTCTGTCAGCCTCCCTGGCAATCTATATTCCAGCCAAATTCTCCTCTTTCCCCCGAGATACTGCACTCCTGAGGCACACCGTGGCACAGATAGTTAATCCATCAGAATGATTTTTAAGTCCAGACAGTTCTGGGATGTTCTTTTCATAACTAAAAAATCAAAGGTGGTGGTTGCTGTGAGGGGAGGCACTTCCACTGTTACCACCCAGACAGGAAAGGTGAGTAAAGTGTCAAAACAGATATTTGTCCCACATTTCCCTTGGCAGCACTAGAGGAAAGTGACTGTCACACAGTATCATAATTAATTTTGTCTCTTTTCTGACCTTGCTTCCTTGGTGATATCCCACACCTTTGTAAGAGGCTGTGAGCCCCTCAGAGCAGGAGGTGTCACTGCAATCAGAGGTACAACCACAGGTACAGACATATCCAGGCTGCCCTAGAGCTGCCCCACTCACTGCTGCAGGTGCAGCGGCAGTGGGCATGAAATTCAGGGGGCACTAACTACAAAGGTGTGCAAGAGGAAGAGGCACGTGGTCACAAATAAAGATAAATTCAGCTCAGATGCTGCAATCACAACTCCAGTTCCACCTGAGATGCAGCTGTGTGCACTTCACTGATCCCCTGGGTTGTTTAAGGCATTATACACATTCACCCTACATGTGCACTACCTTATATACAGATTGCATGAACTCACTGTCCAAACTGATAGCCTGACTTCTGCACTGGTATTGACACTCCTTTGTGGTTCCTAGGGATCACAAATTAAGTTATTAAATGTGGCTGATCTCTGAGCAACTGGACATTTCAGAGCTGACACAATGTATGTTCTCTTGATGCAAAACTTTTCTGTCCAGTCAGTTACACTCGAAATCACCGCCACTGTTAAGGCCTTTAATAATAACTCTGTTCAATGATCATACCCCAGATGATAAAAGCTCCCTCCTTTGTAAATGAAATCACATCTTTCTTAAGGCAAGAACTTGAATGTGAGTCTCCCACAGCACAGGGAAATGCTGTGCCAATTTCTCCCTCTCTGGCACTCCCTCACTGCCAGGGCAGGGAGTGACCCAGAGACTTTTTGCCACCTCTGCTGGGGCAGATCTTGCTCTCTTGAGCTGAAATCCTTCCCTGCACCGAAGTTGCTGCCAGTGACAAATTCCAAAGAAAGATCATGTTTGTGGCAAGCCAGTGTTTTGTTGAGCAAAACATCTTCTGCTGAGCAATCCTTTATCTGCTGCTGCCTCATCACTGCCCAGCTCTGGCTCTGCAGAGGGAAATGTGGGTAGGCAATCAATTCCCTCCTCTTTTCCAGTTGTAACCCTGGCCTACAGGTGCCTGTATGGACTCACAGAGCTGCACCCTTCTAAGCTCCCATGCTGCTTTAAAAAAAACCCCAAGATGTGAATTTTTTAGTGGAGTTTCCTGCAAAGAACTGAAGAAAGGATCCTTGGAGGGTACCCTGGGTATATGCAGGATTGCTGTGTTGCATGAGAGTGAGTTCCTAAAATAAATGCCTCTGTGCATGGTCCCTGTGAGATTGCCATCCTCTTGGATCAGACACTTGTACAGACACATGTCTCCCTAGCTGGCACTGCATCTGTTTGCCCTGTTCTGTAAATCATAGAATTGCCACGGTTGGAAAGAGGTTTCTGAGATCATCAAGTCGGATCTCCAGCCCTGGAGATGGATAAGGAGGTGGACTTAGTTTTCAGACTGTTGACCTTTCACAGGCAGCCAGTTCTCACTTAAAAGGCTCAGAAACTCCCTTCTGGTAAAATAGATGTAAAAAATGAAGCATTTCTGCTCTGACAGAGGAGTGGACCATACTGTCTTACAGAGCAATTAAGTCCAAAAAGAATTGAGAGAAGAGGGGAGGTATTAAAAAAAACATTCTGACTGCTAAGGAATCATCTGCATATGAACAACAAAAATAAGCAAGTACTGCTCATTTTGGAACAGGGAGGTGCAAGCCTGAGGGTTGTTTGTGCATCAACTTGTCATGGTGGCTTTACAAGTGTGTGCCTGCCTGTTTATTCATGGCTGCAGCGAGAGCAGCCTGCTTTCCACCCAGTCTGTACTGTAAGCAAGAAATATAATTTGCAGATAAGTAGCATTGTGGGGAGACAAAACACCCATCAAAAAACTGTGGGAACTTTGGTGTCTTTACAAAACGTGTTTTGATGGGGAAAGACAAGTACAACAACAAGTCATCTTACTGGTAACAGTAGTTAACATTTCTCCTAATTTCATTAACGATTTAATTCTGAAAGGAAGAAAGGCTGGCATAGTTCATTTGGTTGTAATTAGAAGGGTGAAGTAATAGGTGACTAGGGTTTGCAAATCACTCCGGTTGTTTTGAGAAACCAGTGTACAAAAATAATTTTTTGCTTATGATTTGCTTTCTTAAAAAAAAATAAAAAAGAAAGCAAATCTATTTCATGTATGTTTCCTAGATTAAATGAGGCTTGTGATAAGTGCTGGGCTAAAAGTAGAAACCCAGGGGTACTAGAAATAATAATTTTGACATTGTTTTACCCTGTCTTGAATTTATATTCAGACTTCATGAGCTCTTTTCAATGCATGCGCTCAGTGCCTCTTACCACAACATGCTCTTCTCAAACACAGGCTTGTTAAGCTCACAGGGGGACAGGCAGTCACCCACTTAATGATCTTCTGTAGTGTGGTTTTTCACACTGCACGAGCTGAGAGCTGGGTTTCAGGAGAGAAGTGTTTGTTTTGCTGTTGGGGACCTATTTGCCTGAGCAAAAAAAAAAAAAAAAAAAAAAGAAGCCTGATGAAACCTGGATTCATTGCAATGATCACAAAGAAGGCCATAAAGTGATTTTTACTAGAGTTCAGCTCTTGGTCAATGAGATTCATGTTTGCATATCTATGAGTGAGCCGTGGGGGTCCTGCAGAAGGTGTTGTGTGGGGAAAGGCTCAGCACCCCCATGGCACCTGTGCCCATAAAGCCATCACCTACCATGGATTGGTCGGGTTGGGAAGGGTTAGTGGCACAATCACCCGCTCCCCTCCTTGGGGAAACAACTGCCAGTGCCACACTTCCCTCCTGCCCCTGCAGGACAATGGAGAGATTTGGCTGCAGCTGTGAGGATGTCAGGCTGAGCACCTGTGGCCAAACAGCCCCAGCTGAGCGTGCCAGGGCTGAGCTCCTCTTGTGCCAGCCCTGGACACCCCACTGCCAGCGCCTGGGAATGGTGTAAGGCCAGGGATGGAGCCCCTGGAGGTGGGGGAAAAAGGGGCTGCCGCAGCCCTGTTATCTGATTTTATTTAAATGCCCTGCAAAATCGTTCTGTGCAGAGCGAGTATCCTACAGCTGTGCAATGTGTGGAGGAAACCACTTATGTGCCTGAAGAATTAAGTGCCTGCTGAGGAACATCCTCATGAGGGGAAGAGGAGGGGCAGGCACCGAGCTCTGCTCTCTGGGATCAGGTATGGGACCTGGGAATAGCTTGAAGTTGTGCTGGGGACGTTTATGTTGGATATCAGGGAAAGGTTCTTCCCCCAGAGGGTGTCAGGCACTGAACAGGCTCCCCAGGGAGCTCCCAAGGCTGCCAGAGCTCCAGGAGGGTTTGGACAATGCTCTCAGGGATGCAGAGGGTGGGATTGTTGGGGTGTCTGTGCAGGGCCAGGGGTTGGACTGGATGATCCCTCCCAGCTCTGTGCATTCTCTGTGTGTGGAAAGGCCCCTTCAGAGACTCCTTCCCTCATGTCACCACGTGTGCCCCGACGCCTGCACGTGTGTCTGACTGCTTCTAGGGCTGTGCTCAGTGTTCCCACTTCTGACCAGCCAAAACAGCTCATCACCTTCAGAACAGTTTATTCTGTCAGCTTTTTTTTTTATTTTT
>VYXD01015339.1:389886-410426 GCA_013397195.1 Hylia prasina
TTTGTTTTTTTTTTTTTTTAATTTTTATTTAGGGATGCTTGGAAACATCCAGGGAACAGGCTGGAGGCCTGCCAGCATTCCCGTGGGCCCTGTGATGTCTTGCTGGGTGTGACAAAAGTTAGGGTCTCCTGGGCCCCAGCAAACAGCCAGAGACAAGGCATGGGATGGATGAATTGTCTTGGTGACTGCATGTGTCCCATGAGTGTTGACTGGACAGTGCAGGACTGTCTGGTTTTGTACTGTTGCTTCAGGCTCTAAAATAAGTTGGACTATCTGACTAGGGCAGAAACATGAGCACAGCTGTCCTTTTTTTCCTGGTGGGAAATTGACTGCAGGGCTTCTAAATGTTCAAGTCAGTCAGAAAATAAAAAATATTTGCTGTGTTTGTTCCATTCATTTATTTATTTAATACTTCCAGTCCACAAAGCTGTTTTCTTGGTGAATTTTTTAATATATTCAAAACAAAAGGAATTAAGGAACCTGAACTTAACATGTCAAGGTGTTTTGGAGGATCTGTGTTAACTGTGCTCTCTGCATGGCAGTGAATCTTGGCTCAACTCAGTAAGAACTGGTGGATTTTGAGAGGCTGTCACATATGGAAAACAAACACGCTAATTTTTCCTCCAAAGAAGTCAACAACACAAGGAAAATCATTATTCAGCCAACGTGCCCATACACTGATATGAGCAAAAGTTCTAAAAAGGAGAGCCTATGCCACTTTATGGGAGATATTAAAAGGGTGTTGAGTTTTTTATGCTCACTGGGAAATGGACAGAGGCCACCAAACTCATTTCACAAAGGCTGCTACAAATCCTCCAGTCAGTAAAAACCTTCAGTCATCCATGGCTGGATTTGAGCTGGCAACTGCTGTAACCCTTCAGCACTCAGCCCCTCCTCCCCAGTTTTTATGGTCAGCAGGTGTGTGTGTAGGAGAGACTGTGGTCTCCCATTTGATTTGTTGCTGCTGATTTATGGCATAATATCAGTTAGGCAGGCTTCATAAAGCTGGGGGCCAGGAGGGACAGCTCGATCATCTGCCCTGTCCTCCTGTGCAGCACAGTCCATTAAGTTTCACCCGGACACCAGTATATTAAGCTCACAAATGAAATTGAGACCACAGCACTTTTAAGTACACAGGGGATTAAACCACGTGCCCCAGATGGAAATGGGAGAGACAGAAAGTCATCGCTGCTCAAGAGCTGTGCAGTCTCAAGGAAGAAGAGAGTTGAGAGAAGTCCAGCTGATAGCAGCACACAAACCCACCCCTGTCATGGAGAAAGGGGAGAATCCCCAGATAAAAAAGAGTGAGACAAGAAAATCTAGACTGAGAGCAAAAAACCAGCCAGAAACTTGTGCCAACCTGATCTGTGAGCTAATCATATCTTAAATCCAGATATGGGGATAGGCAGAGCCCTGAGTATGACAAGAAGGAGCTGCAGCAGGAATAGAGGATAAAAACCTCTCTGCCATCACTTTCTCTTTCCTTCTCCTTTCAAGCTTCTGAGGAAGACTAAAGGGGGGAAAAAAGCAAAAGGCTGCCTTTATGGTTAATGTTAGAATTGTCTTTTATAGAGGTTTATAAGGGCACTCAGAGACACTGGACATGTGATGCTGAGGAGTGATGAGTGTAATGTCATCTCATGATGAGATGTTACAGGATGGGGAAAACCAACCCTTGGGACAAGCCATGACACCAGGGCAGCTCTCCTGAGCCCTAACTTTCCTGACTAGGAAACAACTGACTAATGAGGAACGCACATGGAATTAATTTATTGTCAGACCGGCGGCAAAAATGATAGTTTTGTTTAATTCCATCAGAACAAAAGCATCACTGGAGAAAAGTCAGTCTGAGCTCCACAGTTTCTAAAACATTAGGAATGAGACAAAAGAGAAGCACTGGAAAAAAATACAATTAAAACAATACTTGGTGGACTTAGCATCTTGTTGTCTTTGACAAGTTTTATGGAGAAAATATATAATATCTTCCCTGGAATTTTTAGGTAAAATATTATGGCTTTTTAATGAGTCAAAATCCTCAGTCATCATTTCTTTGCCAATTTTATTCTTCTGTCTGTTTCAGCACTGTCTGTTGCTGCCCAGCAGCATTGTGTGACTTCATTTGTGTAACTGATTTTGCTCATTTTAATGGTATTTCTCCAGCAAAAAAAAATTGCATGTGTACTCGGGGTCCCTTTTGGGTTCAGATGAAGGCTTTGTCTTTGCAGAGAGTGAGAGGGAGAGAGTCTGTTTGTCCCTGCGCTTGCTTTATGCTTTCTTCAGTTCATCCATATCATATTATTGAATCTGATTCCAGGGGGAATTCAAGAAGTAAAACTGCGATATAGGGCATGTACTGGGCAAGGATATCTCACAGATCAGCTTGTCCATTACCCCTGAAGTCATTTTTACCACTGATATTTACAAGTTTCCCCTTCTGTTTGTTTTCTGAACAACATGGTTTTAAGGAGTAGAACTATCTCCTCTCCTTGTCTATCTGACATTTCTCTTTAGCTGCACTAACTTCAGGAGAAATACACTCTAGTGGACACCATCATCACCTTTTATTCTGAATAACTACAGGGGGGAAAAAAGCCTTTGTTATTAAAGGGAAAAAAAAAAAAAGGACTCAGGAACATCAGAAAATACTGGCATAAACTGAAGTTTTTATAAGATTTTGGATATAAGTATAAAACCAAGTTTTCTTGTGCAATGATGTCACCTGCACATACAATGTGATTAATAAAGCCTCTTTTGATAAAGCTCCTCTTCCACCAAACTCTCTCTTGACGTTTTCTATGCACCAGAGACTTTGGTCTCCCTCCACAAGGAGGGAGGGAAAAATTAAGAGCCATGAGGAGAGACTGGAAAGGAAAACAAGAAAATGATGAAGGTTGTTTTAATAAACCAAAAGAGAGAAGGATGCAAAGTGCTGGAAAAGATGTCTAGAAGGAAAAAGTGTACAAGTGGAAAGAGGAAATTCAGCAAAATATGTAAAAGTCAGAGATCAGCAAGCCAGGATTTCAGCTGGAGTAAGCAAACTAAAGTGAATGCAGCTGAATGAGTCCCAGCAATTGAGAATCTATCCCATTTTGTTCCATCAAAGAAATAAAGAACAGGAAATTTACTTTATAGAGAACCTAGAACTCATGAATGAAGTGTGATTTAGCTGGTTCCCAGAAAAAAAAAAAATCAGCAAGAACCCTGCTAAGGCCTACTGTTCTATAAATACTACCTGATTCGACTAGTTATATTTTAGAAAGCTTGGTGCACATACACTCAGGGGATGCTCAAGAAGATCCAAATGTGATGCCTGGGGTCCTGATGTGTCCAAACACAACAGAGAATAACTGAAGGCAGACTGGGATTTTCCCATTGCATCTACACATTCAAAACAGGTCACTCAACTTTGCCTGAGCCTTCATATTTGTACCCCTCAGTCCATGGGTTTATCACAGCAGGCAAAGAAGGCAACAAAGCACAGCCTCTTGTTAGTAATTGTCAGACCATCAGAAAGTTCTAGAGAGCTGCTGGCCCAGCTTTGGAGGACAGGGCTATTTGATTTGACACAGAAGGAATAATAAATCAAACAACCCCCCCATAAGTAAACCTCATGGAAGGCTGCTCTCCTTGAAAAGCTGCAATAGCCAAGGCTAAAGGCAGAGGTGTCATTTGGGGTGTCAGGGAGGACTCCAGAGCTCCCCTCCCACCCTCAATCTCTCCCTGCTGCACTGTGGCAGCCCTCCATCCATCTGGAAATGCTCTGGAGTTCGGAGGAAGCTCGAGAGCAGCAATGTGCAGTGATCCCTCTCCCAGCCCGGGGAGCTGTGCCAGGGACCAAGTTCAAGACCTGGACAATGCCCTGCTTGGCCAGTTGATTGGATAGAAAAATTAATTTACAGCCACATTATGGAGGAGGGCCCAGATTCCAGAGAACGCTGAAGTCCCTGGAAGCTTGGCTGAAAGATCAGTAGTGCTGCTGCAGCAGCTGAGATTTCCACTTGTTGCAAACAGAGATGAAATTGGGATGGCCACGTACACAGGGAGCCCGAGGGGACCTGCAGCCCAGCCTGGGTGATGCTGGCTGCAGGCCCCAGCCAGGAACAGAGTCCAGCTCTTCACCATGACCACAGATGGGCTTCTCCCCCATCCAGGTGGTGGGTGTTTAAAAAGAAGGAAGCACGGAGATGCTCAGGGCTGCAGTGCCTTGTGCCTGAATGCATCACGTGGAAATGGTTCTCCTTTGTGTTAAAACACCAGAATGGGAACAAGCAGATCTTGTCCTGGAGGCTAAGAGCAGATTCCCCAGCTCCTGGAGAAGAGCCAGGATTTCTCCCGGGCCAGCAGGATTGCCTGGTGCTATCAGCTACCACATCTCCATTTCATTTACTGACTCCACCATGTCAGTACATTTAGACGGCAGAAGGATTTACACTTACAGAGGAAGGATTACTGAAATACTGTGCTCAGGAAAAGGCCTGCACCAGTCTGGAGTGAGGGAAACCATCCAGCACTGGCTTGAAAACTTTTGTTTCAGACTGTGACACCCAGCCCTCCCCACAGGGGCTGTGGCTGCTGAGATGTGCAGCACTGGGAGCAGCAGGAGAGGAAGATGCTGAAGACTCTTCCCTAAAGCAATGGGAGATGTTAGGGGTTTCCTGGGGAAAACAAGACCTGTTTCAACAACAACAACAACAACAAACCAGTGGGATTTTAAAAAAATGTAAAACAGATAGTGAGCCTATTTTTACTGTGGCCAATGAACACTTCTGAAGAACTTTCAAAAGCTTTATTTCACGTTTTCACTTGAATGCTCTGTTACCTTAGAGAGAGGATGCACCTTCTGGCAGTAAAACAAAGCACAATAAAGGTTGCAAATTTAATCTGACTTCCCATGTTCTGGGATAAAAGAAGAGGTTTTGAATCTGGTAAAAAGGACCCAACACATTTTTGTCTCTGAGTGAGTGGCTACTAAGGATAGATCTTGACTACCTGAGTCATTCATTGCCCTCAAAACACAGGGAGCCATCCCTTGCAAAAGGTGTGCCAAGCCTGTTCAAAGGAAGTGACTCCTGAAATAAAGCTTTACAGCTGAAAAGCTAAAAATGAAACTTCACTTCTTCCCAAGAGTCTGACTTAACAACCCACTCTGTTATTCTTCTTATTCTGATGATTCTTCCTGTTATTTGTACAGCTGAGCCAAAGTTTCCAGGCAATTCAAAAAGTTACTCAGAAAGCTCAAGTGGGACATGGGGTCTTACAAATGGTAATTTTGACTCTCGTTTACACTACAGTTTAATTTACACCCATTTTTAGAGTCTGTTTACATTCAAAGAGGTATGAGGTGTGCTTTTTTGGTAACATTATCAGATATATTCTACATGTATCATCAAACTATTGTTATTAATTTAATTATAGTATCTTCTAATCAAGTTTTGGGGTTTTCCAAGAAGAATTCAATGCTTGGTAAAATTCCAGAGAAATCAAGGGAATAATAAAAAGATTTGTTTTGCCCACTCCTATGTGATACAATATTTTTTTCTACTACATGAAAGAAAACTGGAAGAGCAATAGAGTGCAAATTAAATTACTCAAAACAGGTTCTTTCTGGAGTTCATATGCAGGAATACTGTCAACTTTTGCAGCCTTGTGAAAAAGAAAAATAATTCTCAATGACAGTGATTAATTTTATAATTCATTAATCATGCTTCTCTCAGGTAAAGGTAAGATTATTAGAAGACTTTTCAGTACAAAGGCAAGGTATTTCTCCTACAGTAATTGCAGGGTTTTTTAAGGGCAGTTTTTTTAGTTAGTACTGTAGTTGCAAAATTAATCCAGTCAACTTCTCAATACCCATAACCATCCCAAACCTGCTTAAAGTTGACCAGAGTATCATCTATTCTCTTGCCTTTCCCAACAATTACGAATAGCACAGGAAGGTAATATTTAATATAATGAGATATTTATATATACACTTGTGAATAAAATAATTTCACACTGTGTAAGGTATTTTTATACTTGAACACTGCACTAGTATTTTTTTAAAAAACCCTGAGCTAGATTAAAAAGTGAGATATTTGAAACGGAGTCATGCTTTTTTTTCCATTCAATTTTCATAAGCATCCTTTTATTTCTCTGCCTTTCTGTCTTCCTCCCTCTCCAACTTTTCTTGGCTGGTGCAAATGTACATGAGAAGCTCCCTTAATGAGAGCTCGTGCAGATTTTTCAAACTTTTCTTTTCACAGGGATAGCTCAGGTCCAAGAGGCATGCCTGCACATGCAGGGATTTCTGTTTCAAGACATAGTATGAGACATTTTTTAAAGGTAGTCATAGGCTGGATTGAGCTCACCCCATATAATCCACTAACATTTTTTGTTGTATAGGATGACATCATCTAAAATTGGCTTTTGACAGGGGGAGCAGGGCTGGTTCAGAGCATGCTGAAAGCAGTAGGAGTCTCTCTACTGACTGCAATGCACTTATGATTAAGTTCTTTAATACCATCTGTAGAAGGCATTTCTTTCATTTAAAAACCTCACAGACCCTCTGGTGCACAGCAAGGCTTTAGGAAGCTGCCTGCACCCGGTGGGGCTGCCAGCCTACCTGCTCCCTGCATGTTCCAGAGCCCTGCAAATTGCCCTCAGTGTTTGTTTGGGTCAAAAAGTTCATAATGCTCATTGAACCATCTTGACAGCTGAATGCAGAGACCCCTTGAATCAATAAAATACTGCTGATGTGCCAGAGGGCTGGAAAGCCTTTGCTTCACTTTGACTTTTTATTCCTACCAAATTGCCATTCACATTTCAGCAAAATTAAATATCCTTCTGTTTAGGTGCCAGCAACTGATGGGTAAAAGAAGTTAATTGAAAGCTACTGGCTGCAATACTCAGGCAAGTTTCAAAAAAACCCAACCAACCAGCCAACCAAACAAAAAACTACAACGAAAAACCAAACAAAAACCTAAAAGAAAGAAAAAGTCATTGTTTCCTAAAAGTCCCGACACAGAGTTACTTAGGGCTGTAAAATACAGAATGTTCTATTTTTGGAATGCTCTGTTGCACGGCCTCCTTTTGGCACTCAAATGACCATCCTGACTTTGGAGCAGCCCCTGAGAGCCACACCTTGTGTCGGGCGGCTCCAGGTCACTGTCCCCACCCCTCCATCCCGCTCCAGCCAGCGCAGGGCCAGGTGTCCCCATCCCCACCCACAGAAAGCTCTTCCCTCCCAAGCATTCCTGCTTGTAGAACAGCCCTCAGACCCTTCTGGGAGAAAAGGAGACAGAACCAGGCCGGGAGATGTTCACGGGCAGAGGAGGAGGGAGCGATGGGGCTGCACCGGCACTGACGCTCCCCACGTCTGGCACGGAGGTGCTGGTGACAGCCACAGTGCCCAAGGGAAAAGTGGGAAGCACGTGGGAAGCAGGAGGGATAAACTCACTGGGGAGAAGGAAGCAGAAAGTCCCTCTAGCCGTTTCTCAGGGAAATGTGAGCTGTGTGGAGGTCCCAGGAGCAGCAGGGTGTAGGCAGCTGCTGTGCCCTGTGGGGCACGTCTGAGGCTGGGTGGGCATGGCCAAGTCCAGCATCCAGCCCCCAGCTCTGCAGCCTATGGGGTCAAAAGCCCAACCCAGGAGAGCACTATGCCCCCTAGCAAAAGGGTACAGGATCAGGACCAAAGTATGCAATTTTACTGGAAACCAATTTGTCCGTCACTAAAAGCAAACTCTGGTGGACTTGATGCCTCCTTGTGCTCCACATGTATTTGGGGTTTCCCTGTAAGGTCCGCCTGACAGATTGTTCCACGCAGGTCCTGCT
This sequence comes from Hylia prasina, assembly GCA_013397195.1. Taxonomy (NCBI): domain Eukaryota; kingdom Metazoa; phylum Chordata; class Aves; order Passeriformes; family Sylviidae; genus Hylia; species Hylia prasina. The sequence continues at coordinate 397,696 of VYXD01015339.1, forward strand.
ACCCTGAGTCTGCCTTTCATGCTAATCAGCATCAAAGCTGTCTGAGAAGAGCTCCAGAAATGCTGCAGGAGGAAGTCATGCTTGGGGTTTTCTGCTCCTTTCACTTCTTAGTTCTGTCTGCACAAATTGCAATTGGCCACATATAGACACTCATTCCTTCTTTGAACAGAGCCAAAATCTCACCTTAGAAGCTTCCTGCAGCCGCAAACCTGTAATTACACACCCTCTGAGAAAATGCTTCCCTTCATCAGTTTTGAATATGCTACTTTTTGGTCTCATTGTCTCCTTTTCCTAATGTGTTTAGACAGAATCCCATCCTGAGCAAATAAAAGCCCCAGATCAATTAATAATTTACAATATATACAGGGACTGAAGACAGATGTCCCTCTTTCTTCTCTGTGGCTTTTCTTTTTCAGTGGCAAATTCAACACTGAATTTTAGTTTGTTCTGGCAGAATCCACTGTCTGCTGGGTGAATTGTCCTCATACAATCTGGTCTTCATAAGAGCTTTTTTTTTTTTTTTTGGTTTCCTATGGATTCAATACTTGGCTGACTAAACAGAGTAGAAGCAGGTACCTGGCATAGGATAGACTGATCCCACTTCTACATACTCTGCTTTTAGAATTCAAGACATCTCTGTCATCAGAACTTAGGCTTGCTTTTTAAAATTTCCTTTTAATATATATAATTATATATATAAGAATTAAAGCCTAGAAAATTTAGTTCATGGTATGACTCCAAATAATCAGGCAAAGTTGGTTCTGATGTGGTCTCCAAAACCTCTCAGAGGCCGCTGTAACTTCCCTTTGTAACAGATGAGTTTTCTAACAGGTTCCACCCACAAGAGTTGCCAGAAGACCTGCCGTTTCCAGTAGAATCAGAGATCTTCTGTCTCCAAAGAAGATCAGGCCGAAGGGGTTTGACACCAGAACCTTCTCAGGTCTTGAAATGAGCTTTTACTATTTTACACATAACAAAATCTGTTAAAACCACGTATTAAAGTACTAAGGACACAAATCAATGGGATGCCAGTGGCAGATACCCAACTTGCTAAATAATTCCATTTAAAATTAAATTACTATGAACATTGATCTAGCCGTGTTCCTATAGCTCCAAGAGTCCCAGACTATTTGAAAGGTCTTCCAGGACATGCACTGAAATGCCCAATATGGCACCAAGAGTTAAGAGGGACAAGCTTCTATTATAAGGTAAATTCAGGTGTGAACTTACAGCAACTGTGGTGCAGCTCGTTTGGCTGTCCGTTCCTTAAATTATCGAAGTTCATTCTAATTAAGTGAAGGATTTTCCTAAAACAGCAAAGACAAGCTGTGCAACCTTTTATACAGAATCAGCAGCCACCATGGCTTTCTAAAATGATCTAAAAAGATCATTTACAAACAAATTGGAAGATTATATCGTAATTCAATGTAACGCTACAAAAAAGGTTATTTTAAATAATAAGTTACACACATTCAAGTACATTGCTACTTCCCCTTTTGACATCTGCAAATAATAACTCAGGTCTGGATGGAATATTCTTGAGGTTATGAGACACAAAAACCCATCTTTTCAAGTTGGATTTCTTAAGATACTGTAGAGGAAAGGAGGACAGAAAAGAGGAATTGACCTGTGAATTTCCATCTGTGACAATAGAAAAAAAAGCTCTGTGAATTTACTTCCTTTTTATAAACCAAGAGGCAAGGGATGGAGGAGACCTGTATGGTCTCCAAACCTGCTCCTAGTCCCCAATACATAGAATAAAGGGTATTACAGCAGCTGAAAGAACAGGAGAGAAGAGATGGACAGAGCACAAGGATGAGAACAGCAGCCAGGCAGGTGACAGTGACAGATTTGTTCAATGGGAAGGAGAAATGAAGCTTTGTGCAGAAAGGACAGGATGTAGCTTAAAATGAAGAAACTGGAACATCTGCTGCAGGATGTCACTGAAGGAATAACGAAACTCCAGTCCGATTATGGCTGCAATGGGGGTTGTGACCAAACACAGATTTTGCTGTTTTCCAAAAACATATCTAATGATAAAACCTGCACATTATTAATGATAATACTGCACATTAACACAGAGGGAGAACATGGATAAATAGAGACAAAAGTCCAATTTTCTGGTTACTTTCATTTCAAATGGAAAAAAAAAAATCAATTGGGCTACAGGTGCATTTTGGTGTGAAAAAAGATCTGTGGAATGCCAGTCCAGACAGAAACATTTCTGAACATTGTACATTACTGTAACTTTGAATAAATATGTTGGAGAACAAATTCTACTGATAATGGTAGAGGCTGACACTGTGGAGGTTTTCAAGGCAGACACATAAAAATCTGTGCAAGACAGTTTCTCACCTGGGAACTCTGCTTCTTTACCAGATGAACAGAAAATGTTAATCCATGGGGAAAAAGTTATCTGGCCCATATACAACATCATTCTCATCTGTCTTTAGGGAATCTGAGTCAATTTGGGTGTCTCCAGTGGGGCCACGGAAGTAGCATGCTGTTGTCAGGGCTGGGAGCAAGAGAAAGATGTGTCTCTGTCACAAATGCACAACAGGGATCTCCACTTTGGAGGTGGAAGCAAAAAACATTCCTGTGCTGTAGTGAACGGATTAGCTTTTGGACTGATCTCTTCAATTATTTTCATGAATGGTCTTGGCACAATAATAGGAATGCACAGGAACGCATTCATCAAACTTTTTGATGAGAATTTGGGATACTGCCAGTGCAGCAAAGGATCAAACTGTCATACATTAGGAACTGAACTGTTAGAATAAAAACAGTGTAGTAGGTCGTGCACTTATGAACTAATGATAACAGTTTCTGGAAAAAGCTGGGAACTGCAGTTGTAAAAGTTCAGGGAAAATAAAAAAAGCTTAGGGAAGCCTGAAAATGCTGATCAGTACAGAATGATTTGGAGTCAGGGTGTGAGGCAGAGATGAAAAAGATTGCTGTAATCCCATGATAACCATTTCCACTCAAAACAGGAAAGTGCTCATATCACCAGAGAGGGCAGGAACAACTTTTTCTGGAAAACTTTGAACTGTTCTATTCACCTGTGCCTAAAATAGAGGAATTCAAAGTGAGACAAACACACAAACTCTTCAGTAATGCAGAATTCATGTCATGGTGAACTGAGTCCCATTTGGTCTCATATTTCTTGTGGTCTTGCAACAGTGTGGTGAACCACAAGAGAAGAAAAAACCTTTAGAGGCAGAGATTATCCTTGCAAGATTTGAGGATGTAGTTCTTGTAGAACATGCAGTACTTGAAAGTCATGATATTTATTCCTTTTCAAGACTTTATATACGGACATGGATTTTTATGGATACTTAGCTCTCATTATTTTAGTAGAAACTTCAGTAGTTCAAACACCCATTTTTTCAAATCTGCTCAGTAGTTAAAACCATGGGCTATCCAAAAGCTGAGCCTCCATCAAGGAACTGAAAACAGCTGAGTTTCCAGAGGTGCCCTGTACCTGCCAGGTTTTGTCTTTAGATGGAGATGGAGCATTGGAAAGAGCAGAGCCAACATGTGACCCTTTGGCCTCTTCAGAGAGCTGGGTTGGGAGTGCCTTTATGAAAATCTGACTTTTTATTATTACGACAGCCTGAGTGAGAACTCAGATCTCAGCAGGACTCCTTGCTATATTTGAAAACACAGATGTGTTTGGGGGACTCCTTTCATAAAACGTGATGGCGTGTGAAGGGTTGAGCAAGAATTGGCAGGTTTGGGGTAAGTCCCCCTTCAACCCGCTGCCTTTGAGAAGGGTTGGGAAAATGCTGTGGGGAATTTCACTACCTGTTTGCCATGCACTCACTGTCTCCTCAGGCATCTGTTACTGGGCCCTGTTTGGGGACAGGTCAGTGGCCCATTTGAGCCTTTGATCTGACCTAGAGCTACCCTTCCCATGTCCCTTCAGAGAATAATTAAACTAATTCATCACAAAGAAAACAGTAAACACTCTTTCCCTCTCTTACCTTAAAGATAAATTCCTTTTCCTTCCAAGAAAAAAAACCCCAGTCTGTATGGCTGAATATGAACTTCAGCAATCAGTAACATCAACATGTTGATAAGAAACTTGATTTCCTATGAATAAATCAGTCACTTCTAATGACGTCTAAATACTTCAGGGAGACCCACACCTACAAAAATTTAGACACATTTTCCCCCATTAAAGTAGGTTCCTACAGGCAGTCTCCTAATTCCATATTTAAGTATATGCCTTTTATTCAGAGGCAGCAAGAAACCAACTATTTCTATCTTTGCCTTTTCTTCTGTCCAGTAACTGGTCAGTTGCAATCTGTATTAATAAAGTCTGTTCTGTACTAAAAAGTCTGGATGATTCTTGCTCCCTCAAGGATATCCTGTAGTTAAATAAATGGCTTATGTTCCTCAAAATAGGACAACACAGGGATTTAAAAGTCTGGGCAATAATTTCTGACTTGCAGCAAGAAAAAATAAAAAAAAATTAAAAAAATTGTTACAGTGCAGAAAAAGATGTTTTTTCTCCCCTCAAAGCTGTTAACTCAGCTGTTTTCCCCTCAAGTTATGAAATAAAGCTGTTGCTTCACCACTGATTAGTTGTGTACAACTGTCTCTCTTTAGCCAGACTCCCTGTGTGAATGTATCCATGGCAAATACACCACTCCTACAAATGAAATATATGTTTATAGGCTTGATTTTATCTTAATGCATCATAAATAGCATACCATGTGGACAAGCCCTGACAAGATAAAACAAGTGTCCATAAACAGGTTTGGCCTGGGAAAAAGCTTCTGAATTTCAAAGCTACCTCCAGTCAGAGCACTGGACACAGACCCAGCGCCAGCCACACTTCCCAGACCACCACTGAGCAGCCATGAAAATTGAGTTTTTTAAGACAACTGCAGTGTGAGCACTTGAGTAAAATGCTCACTGCAAATGCTGACAGCAAGCTGGAAATGCCAGCTCTTGGGTAACTTCTGAAGGTCTGGCTGCAGCTTAAAAGATAAGCAGAGACCATATAAAAAGGCAGACCAATGTATGGGTTTCCAGCACTTTCGAGGGTAGCTCTGTATATGAACATCATCAGTGAGCAGCTGGAATGTTCTTCTCTTCACAGACACTTTGGAGGGGCAGCGATGTAGACAACAAAGAAAACCAGAATGCCTTGCTTGTAGATGTTCGGTTGATTTTTTTTCCCCTGCTTGTTTGTGTAGTTTTTCCTTTCAGGCTGTAACATGTAAACAACAAACTGCTGTGAAACATGGACTTTGAGCTGCAGTATTTACCCTGCATTTGGTGCTCCATTCAAAGTCTCTGCCATTTTTGTAGCACCCAATTGAGATTTCTGCACGGTACCTGCAATCCAGGCTGGCAAAAGCCTCAGGTGCTGGACTATGCTGGGATAGCAGAGCCCAAGTGTTTTCTAAAAGGGTTTCCTCTTAGCACAGAGAACACTTTGAGCCCCTCTCATGGTCACTGCTGCAGATGTTCAGCATGGCAGGGTGAGCCTGGGCCTGCCTGAGGCCAGCTCGAGCACTGCTGTACAAAGAACTTGCTGTGTAATGCTGTAAATCAGAGGCATCACCCAGTGCTGGGGCAGCCCAGCCCCGCTCTGCACAGGGACACCAGGCGGGTTTGCTGTAATCTGAGAAGAAACATCTGGCTCACAAACCTTCCCTCACTCCTTTCTACACTGAAAGAAACCCCAAGCCCCTCCAAACCCACACCCCTTTGGAAAGCCCATGGAAATGCCCGATAATTATCTGCCTTTTCAAAATGAGCAAAGTATCACTTGGTTGTGATTGAGCTCATTTCAAACCTGTTCCTCAGGAAATGCCGCTACTCAGTTCCAGGCAATTCTTCAGGTGAACTCATTTAGCATACAATAACAGAGAAATACATTTGTTCCAGGTGCTTTCTTGGCAGAACCTGATGTTTTTGTCTGTTTATTTTTCCCTCTGTGTCCCAAACTCCCTTTGGATTTTGTTATTCTCTAATTGTCCAGGTTGTCCTGTCTCCTCCTCATGTGAGAGGTGGCTGGGGAGGGAAGGAGACTTAATGAAAGGAGCATGGATCAGAGCCACAAAATGAATTTAAATATGGCCCTTGTTTTCTTATTTTGCAGCTGACCCACATGCACTGTAAAACACACCCCTCCATAACCCCATTCGAAATATTCTGAGTCTTAAATATTCTGCATGCTTTAAATGGAATTAATTTCTTTGCCTGCATGCTTTGTTTATTAATTAACATTGTGCAGGGAACTGGATAAAGCAAAAACAACAATGTGATATTTTCTTCAAAGTCTTGCAGTCTAAGCAGATAGGCAAAGAGCAATAAAATAAAATGCTGGAAATTATGGACAGAGCTTCCAAAGTAATTTAGACACCTGTGTACTTGATTGTAAAAAGAGATCTGTATTGTGTTTGGTCATTTTCTGTGAGTGGGGATGGGATGACTGGCAGGTGCTGAAAATTAGGTGCATATTGGAAGTCTTGAACAGAACCACTAAAAACAAATGTGCCCAAAACACCTGACTGCTTTTAAAAGCTTGATACTGGAATTTTAAATCTCTTCCTACATATCTTGAGCTTCATTTGCCATTTGATAATAGATTTTCATTATATTTTTATTAGATGGGCTGGTATATATGGAGCTCTCAAGAGAAATAAGCATCATCCAGAAGCAGTTTTTATTAAACATTAGCTTCCTCTCAACCTAAAAGTGAATATTAAAAAGGTTTACAGCCTGGGGTTTTTTTTCACCTCAGCGCTGGCAGCGGCCAAAGAGTCCAATAAAAAGGGACTTGCCACAGAACACAAGAGAAAACCAAGAGAGAGATCCAGGGAGGAGAATAATATGTTTTTATCAATAATGAGATTAGAATTTTATTTGTGGGATCTCCAAGCCTGAGCCACCAGGCTTGCCTTGTATCTGCTGTATATTTTATTCTACCTCTCACCTTATTCACTACTGAGGCACTTCAGTGCAACCTCTCTTTCCAGGTTACAGTTGTATCAGATTAGGACACCTGCTTGATATTCATGGCAAGGTTTTATCAATAATGTGCTTGCCTGAGTTGAACTCAATTCAACAAGGTAATTACATCTAGAAAGAAAATACTGTGTTTCTTCCTTCTGTTATTCATTTAGTTAATTTGTATTGTGGACAGACCCTGATGTGTGAAACCCCCCTTTCCTCCCATAGTTTTGCATGACTGATGAAGGCAGAGCTTTGTTTTACAAAAGCAGCAATAATACAAATCCTTTTCAGGCTTTCATCCCTCAGAGCACTGTAAAAACATATCCCATCTATTCCTTTAAAAGGGACATGTGACTCCCCTGTTTTATGTAACAACTGGAAAACCACTGGTGTTAAAACAGTGTAAGGGACCATTTTAGAACACAGGCCCTTTCTAATGACAATTTTTCTTTGCTTAGTTTGGAAATCCTGTAAAAACAAAACAAACAAAAAACCCACAAAACCCCCAGCCAAAACAAACCCCCAAACCCCACAACAAATGGATATTTAAAGAGAGATCAAGTTAGAGGAGAAGTCCACATTCCCTCAGCAGTTAAAAGGCTTCACAGTGCCAATTCTGCTCTGGCAGAGGCTGTGTGAGCAAACACAATGCTGATCATGCTTGAAGATCCTGGCATTTCTAAGGTTGGAAGTACAGGAAGAGATGATACTCCAAAGAAACTCAAAGAAAAAACTCTTCTCACAGACACTATTGCAGCACTCACTCCGTGAAATACATTTAAGGAAGCACACAACCATTGGGAAAAGAGTATTTGACAGTTAAAGAAGAAACTGTTCCATGCTGTGAAAGAAGTCCTAGGATCACTGCAGTCAAAAAGTGGTTTGCAGCTTCACAGAACAGTTGTCTCCTTAATCCTTTACTAGGAAACTGCTTTTCAGGGCTAGCCCCACATAAAAATGTGCTCTGTACACTGACAAACTGTCTACAGGCAAGCCAGAAACTCTTCTTCAAAAAGCTGGATTCCTAAAATAAATAATCAGAGCTGTCTGCTTGTAGAAATGGTTTGCTTTCCTGAAGGGCTGACCAGGCTGACCAGTTCCTGCTGATTTATTAAAAGCCCAGGCCTTCTTCCTTTACAGCCTTGATGTAAAATTAGAAAGCTGACTTTAGACACTGGGGTAGGGAAATGCTGGTGGTCTGTAAATATGATTACAGGTCAGACAATGCAATTAAAGTTCCCAGGAAATAATCAGTATATTTTCTCTCTCTCTCTCCCTCTCTCTCACTTCTACCCATGTTCCCATCTACCCCTGACTTCCCCCCCAGCCCTGGGACAATCAAATCCCATTTGCCTTCCCTTAACGCTGGCCCATTCTTTCCGAATGAAGTGACCTACTTAAGCACACTTCTTGCTGATGTACTTGCCCTGAAACTGGAAAATAAATCATATGTGATGCCATTTGCCCATCCTTGGTTACCTCACCAAGAAGTTCCCCACCCATCTTGGCACGGTCTTTTTGAGGCAGGAAGCACGAAATTGTGACCACATAGGGTAAAGGTGGTGCCCCAACAAAGCCACAAGGACTCTAAATTTAAGCCTGCCATAAAAGCTTTGAAAATGATGACACACAAAGAAGGAGAAACTATGGGGAATGAAACACCTTAATTTTGAAAAACCACAATGATCCACCCAGCACTTTTAGAGCTTTCAGCTCTGAGGCATGAATTAACCACAGGCAGAGTTTTTAACCTGCCAAATACAGGCACTCATTCTTTGCAACTTTGCAGCTGCTTCAAATGGGATAGATGTGTCCTACAGACTTAAAAAGACAACTCTAAACATGTCTATGTCTGTTTAAAACAACCAGCAACACACAGAGTCCAGTAGGCTGGGATTCCCAGAGATGAACTGGTGACCCCTCATTTTGTAATGGGAAATTCAGGATACAGTACTTGTACCTGGCTTAAAAAGTCCAGGGCATCCTTGTTTTGCAAAAAAAAAGGGCTCTGCACTAATTCCTCTTGAGCTTGGGTTACCCCCAAAAAGGCATCTGAAGTAAACGTTGTGAAAATTTTGGTCTGGAATTTGTGATTTCAAAACTCTTGTGGGCTGGCCATGTTCCACATAAAGGTGCTGACATTGTATTTAACCATGACTGTAATTACATCTATTTATTGCATCATTCAGTATTAATTTGTAATAATTAGTTAATTACCATCATTAATTAGGTGCTTTTTTGGGTTTCACTTTCATCTGAATAAGGCTCTCTAATGGCCATGGAATGATGTGAGGTGTCTTCTTAAACATGACACTATCCAGAGCCTGTGGTGAGTAGAAAACTGTTCTGTGCATTAAGCTAAGCTCTTCCCTGAATCCTTTTCCCTGGGAAATGCTGACTTGTGTTTCCCCTGAAGTTATGTTTTGGGGGAAACTCTGAGTGTTGGTGAACGTGAATATCAAATTGAATTGAAAACAAAACCCTGCCCTCTGGAACCTACTGCCCCCAAAGCCTAATCACTTCTTTTCTTGGAGAGATGCCATGTTTTAAGGTTTGGCTTTGTTTTTTTTGGATTTTCTTCGCACATGCTTGAAAGGCAGGGAGAAATTATAGGAATACAGGGATGGAGGAAATTCAGACAGAAACAAAACATGTGACAAGGCCAAGATACAGTTTATTGCCTTGTGCAGGTTACTGCACTTGCTATCTCAGCCAGGATTTGCTAGGAACCCTAAGATATGTCTTTCCTGAAAAAATTTAGTAAATAGTTTGCTGCCCGGAGATGTAAGATGGATTTAAAAATCAGAGCCTGGAATTGCTCCAAAATTTCTTACCAACATTAACTCTGTGTCACTAGTAACTCTGGATTCCAAATCTGAGGTGATTTCAGTAGCATTTCCAGAAGAGCAGCTTCAGGCTGAGATCCAGGTTTTACTGAATTAAAGAGGGGAAGCACCAGTCTGAAAGCATTAAAGAGTTTTCTTCTGTGTGCACTTGTATGCATGCACGTGCAAGTGTTTTAAAGCAGATGATATCCAGAAACCACATTTGCTATTGGCACATGATGTTTCCCCATCAGTCACTCTGACAACAAACACAGGACTTCCAATCCATTACAACCTCAAGACATCACCAATTTACTTAAAACTATTTTAAAATGCACAGTAAAATAATGGCTTTTGTAGAAATGAGAAGTTAGGGATATCATGCAGCAGTGGAGAAGCTGAAGGAGTCTTGTGGTTGCAATTATCCCACTGCACTTATGGAATCTGTCAAACTGTAGAGGAGAAAGTGAGTCCTACTCTGCCAGAGCCAGAGGTACACTTTTAAAAAATTGAACAGGAGCATTCTCATTACTAGGATCTCATTGCTTGAGATAGTAAAGACAATGGCTTATTTTGCTTCCTTTCAAATTTGGAACACTGTTGCTTCTCTAAGGAACAGTTCCCCAGGAGAGGCTGGTGACAGTGGGTGCCACACAGAGGCAAAGCCAGCACTCCTTCCACAGGAGTGCAGAGTCCCTGCTCACTGCTCTGCCTCGAGGGCTCCCTTCCCGGGAGGAGGAAAGAAGGAGCTCCAGGAGGGCAGATTTCCTGGCCTTAAAAGGAGGTTTCCAGGGTGGAAATGTTGTGCACAGCCTGACTTTGCTGGTTGCTAAATGAAGGGGAAAATATACAAACGAGCAGGAACACTCACACAGATGTTCTGCAAGGAACCTTTACACACCCCTTTTCTCTGCTCTGGAAACACATTACCACTCTTCCCCTTTCACTTACAGAAAAGTCCTCATTTTTATGACTTCAATAAAGAATTATATTCTGAGACCAAACTGCTGAGTCCTCTCTGGAAAGGGGGGTGGCTGAATCTTCTCCATCATGCTGTGGATGCACTGTTTTTCCTCTGTGCACTTTCTAAAGGCAGGGTGTACCATTAAGAGGCTTGTCTGCAGACAGAAGGGCAATAATCTGACTGGAGCCAGTCAGTCCATGACCTCAAGTGCACCATTTGAAAACTACACCTCAAGCCTTGCCCTCATTCTTACTCCACCCTCTGCAGAGCAAATCACACCACTCCAGTTTCATAACTCAGGGAGGCTACTCACCCACCCTGGTTATAGTGCTGTCAGCAGCTTTTGGGAGAACCCAGTTAGATAGTGACTGCTTTAAACCAAAGATATTTCTTCTGACTTTTCTTTTAGTGATACTTTGATTGCTCCTTGCTGTTCACATTGCCCTTTCCTAGTTTGCCAGCATGTCTGAATGAGTTTGCACGGTGTTTATAAAGAGCAGCATTATGACTAACATACTTTCACAGGTCACAGAACAACTTATATCAATCCAGCTAATTAGCTCTTTTCTGTGTTTTTTTTTTTACATGAAATATTTATTCAGTTTTCTTATCTACTGGAATTTGTGATGCACAGACAAAGGCATACCACAAAGCGATTCGTTATGAAAACCACAAGACACTGATCTTTATTTGTTCACAAAAACAGTCAAAATTAATTTATCCTAAGGGATAAAAGAGGCAGGGAGAGCAAACTGAAAGATGAAGATAAGGCAGTCTGAAAGAGACAGAGCAAAGCTTTGCCCAACATCTAGATCTGGCACCTCACCCTACAGACAGTCAGCTGAATTTTTCTACTTTCAGCCTCTCTTTTTGCGTTTTAGGCTGACTCTTGTCCACCTCCTACCAGCTCAGAGAAGCCAGAGCCTGCCTGGTGGCACACTTCCTCCTGTCAGGTACCTCTCTACCAGCCCTTGGGGGCTGGAGGAGTCTTTGCTGTGCCATAGCCCCTCCAGGCTGGTGGCAGCAGGCTGGGAATCAGGGAACATAACCCGTGCAGGTCATCCAGCTCATCCTTTGCCCAAGGCATCCCTGTGCTGCACTCCTGTCCTTCCTGGTCCATGCTTTCCAAGACTATCCTTAAAGGTCTCCACAGCTCACCAGGTAATCTAATGCAGGTCTTCATTTTCCTCTGCCTTCAGAAAGTGAAGGTGCTTTAACTGCATATTTCTCGCTCCAGTTTATCTTATCTACTATGCAAATGGAGCATGGAGCATCCCTTCCCTCCTTCTAACTGTCTTTTATGTACTTGTGGGATCATGCTGCTCCTTCAGTCTTCCTTTTTCAGACTAAATTACTAGAGATGAGTCACTTTTCTTTGTAGGCCATTTCTCTAAAACCTTTGATCATACCCTCTATTCTCCTCTTGCTTCCTCCAGTTCTCCAAACTACTGTACCAAGCACATCACCTGACCCCTGATTTAATGATTTATGAATGATAGGATAAATAAAGAGGAAGATTTTGCTAGTCCCAGACTTTCCTCAAAGTGGTTTTTTTAATCTTTCATTGCAGACAGGACTTCTGCTTTTGAAAAACATTTTGCCAGAAGGACTGATGCTGTATCCAGATCTTGAAAATAAGAGTTTATTATTTTGTTCTTCTGGTTTGCCATTTATCTCAGTGGAATTTCCACCTGCTTCTTCCAGATGCTGCCAAGACAGATTCATAGGAGCTCTATTAACTTTTAAAGTTCAAGTTAACGTCATTCTAAAAAGCCTCTTGTTTTCATCTTACTGCCATCAGCTGAAAAAAAAGCAGCAGTCCTCTTTTCAGCAGCTCATTAAATCTTATTAAAATACATAACTGAAAATATAGGTCAATGAACTCCACAAATCTGCTGTGACAGTGTCCAGCCTGCCAGTCTTCCTTCCTTCCTTCCTTCCTTCCTTCCTTCCTTCCTTCCTTCCTTCCT
>VYXD01015339.1:410443-427269 GCA_013397195.1 Hylia prasina
CCTTTCCTTTCCTTTCCTTTCCTTTCCTTTCCTTTCCTTTCCTTTCCTTTCCTTTCCTTTCCCTCCCTCCCTGACTCACAAATATTCTTTTCCTTTACAATAGCTCAATGAGGAAAATAAATACTCCAGATTTACCCTGAGGCAAAGCTTTTCTGTAAAACATAGCTAATATATGTTAAATGTTTTTAGGTAACCTTACTTTCACTTCTCTGCATATAGACAGATCTTGCCTGTGTGAGCCAGCAGGACATTTACAAAGAAGCAGCTTGTGTGTCTCTGGTTTGCAAAGGACAAACAAGAACCACTGATTCCTTAAGCAGCATTTCCGATAAGAGGAGCTGATTAAGTGGAATGCAGATGGAATAACAGACTGCCATCTGCTTTCCTGTTTTAATTTTTGTGGTAAATTTGGAGAGCCTGTATCTCTCATTTATGCATATACACACTCATGAATCTTAGCTGCAGGGCAAATGGGGAGTACATGAGCATTATTAATTTGAATAAAAAAACCCAAAACAAAACATGAAAAAAAATTTCCTTGTGTTATTCTTGAAGGGACCTTTATCTTTTGTTTGAACTTCAAACAGAGCTAATGCCAAGTAACCCAACCTTAATTTACCATGAAAGGTACTAATATTCAGTCCTTCACAGAAATGATCCACAATCAGCATTCCCTGCAGGATCTTTACAACAGTCAGTGGAGACTTTTTGTTGGTGTTTCCTACTTCTGAATCTACTTTACAATCAATTATTCATCCCATGTCCTCTACCTCCGGAGCCTTTCATCATTATCTCTGAAAAGGCAATCAGGATGAAAACCATAATTGCTGCGATTTCATTAATTTATAACTGTCATTCCCTTCTGTGATTTGACCAAAAGAGCACTTCACTCATTGCTGGATTGCTCAGACCATTTTCAACCTCTAAAAAATGATTGCTACCTATCAGTTGCTCTGTTAAGTTCAAGTTTACCAGGAAAGGGGGAGAAAAGCCCAGGGAGGCCCGTGGGTTTAATCCCAGCACTGGTGCAAAAGCTGCCATGTGGTCACTCATGCTGTTGTCCAGCTTCTCACATGTACTGGCACTGAATTTAGCTGCCTTTATCCCCATCACTGCTGGTACTCTAGTCTGCATAGCTGCATAGTTACCTCTTAGCTATAAACAAGAGGAAGCCTTCTTGTGTAAAGAAATATTATGAAGAATATTGTCCTGTATTTCTAAATATTTCAATCTTAATATTTCAAAATTACAGAGACTGATTTTTTTTTAATGCCTGAAGTTAAGTGTACTGAGATCCTTTGACCAGAAGATAACATTTGGATCAAGTTTTGTTAAAAAACAGAAAGAAAACTGTATATTGCTGTAGTTTTAAAGCTAAGGAGTGATTTGACACAACAATAAGGAATCTTTGACAGTTATACCAATTTCCCCATTAAAGGGAGGAAAAGACCACAACTGAGAGCCACCCTCTGCAAGCTCCTTGTGCAATGGTACCCAGCAAAGTGCCAGCTGAGGGTGTCTAAGAAATCTGGAGCTGGATGGAATGCCAAGTAAGAGCTCAGCTGAGGGGAAAGAAAATACCTCCCTCTGCAAGAGCCCATTATGGCTTCTCATTTTCAACTCCCCACTGTCTCCACGACTACAGCCCAAACTGCACAATCTTTGCTTGGATGGCAAATTCAGCAGCTCCTGTCTCAGGCTGTTCTCTTTGCCATGTCCAGTGCACAGAGGTCTGCCCTGGGCGCTGCTGTGGGTGGGAGCAGCTCAGTGGCAAGATGAGAAAAGGAGGCTCGGGCTCCAGCTTTAATTGTATCTGGTTGCTGAGATGCACATTGCTCTTAAAAACTGGAAGCAGAGACTTTGGCTGCTCAAACAGGAGCTGCAGAAGCCTGCTGACAGTTTCATCTGGTGACAGCAGCTGGTTTCAAAGCAGTTTAGTCGCTGCTATTGAGGATATTAATTAAGGACTCACTCTTTCTGCCTGCAGATCACAAAGGTTTCCTGGCAGTCCCACCTAAACAAACCAGGCTGGTTTAACCATCCAGCCCCAGCAGTTTCCTAATGTCCTCTGGACCCGATTTACCACCAGCTTATTTTCTGCAGCAAGTTGCAGAAAGGAATATGACTCTTTTAAGGCTGGATTTAGCCAAGAAAACTACGCTAAGGAAGAGCTACATCATACTTTAACTGGGATTTCCATCCAATTCTAATTAGGCTGCATAAAAATGTCTCCAAACATATTTAACTTGTAGCAGTGGCATAACATTCAAGGCTTAAAATTTTAATTTATGGGTTTGGGTGGGTGCCTGATACTTCTAATGTTTAATGAATCTGTCCTCACTTGGCAATTTGCCATTGGTGATCACAGGGTTTGTGTATGCCCCTAGGTATTTATATCTGTAAAATTGATAGTGTGTGAAATGTCTTATATTTGACAAAACATGGCTGTTTTATTTTCTTCTGAAATGACATAATTACTCCTGCAGGATATGTGGTCAGTTGAAGATTTGCAATTTTTCATATTAAACAGTTCTATATATTATTCCTGACAGGCAATGTTTTATTTTTGTGAAGGATTCAGAGTCTGTTTAGTTAGAAGCTGCATTTTGTTTAAGTCTCACACTGGAAAGCTCTCTGGGACAGGGGCTATCTTTGTGTTGCAACACAATTGAAACAATAACTTAAAAAACCTCTGTAAAATGGGATTTTCCATTAATTGTGCAGATGGTGGTTTGTTAAAAATACACACAGAAATTAAAGTGGCACAAAAGCTAGTAAAAGTAAACACAAAAAAAATCTCTTAGTCTAAGTCCAGAAAGAAAGGAACAAGAGACAACAAAAAGCCCATGGATGTTAATAAAAAAAAGAAAAGGAAAATCCTTTGTTACTCAACCAGAACTTCTAAAATATCTTTATTTATTTTTTCCTTTCAAATACCACCAATGACATATTTAAGTAAAATTTCCACTCCCTTGCCAATAACGACTAAAAAACTCCAGTGCTAAAAAAAAATCAGGAAAACAAAATCAGGAAGGCAATCCTATATGAAAATAAAACCAACCTAAAGCCCACTGGATACAGTCTGAGGGTTCAGCACTGGTACAACAATAAGTCTTTTGAAGGTCTCCCAGTTCAGCTGCAGTTAAGAAAAATGATGGTGTTGTCAACCCCTCTGAACTGCTCTGGCTTTTGTAGATGTGCCACCATAAAAATTCAAAGCACCTCCACTTTGAGTGTCTGCCCAGGTCCATCCAGCTCTAAAGTAAACTTGCTGTGCTCCTCCTAACACAGTTGCACCAACAAATCCACCAAATCCAAGATTTATTTCTGTCACCTAAAGTCTCCCTTGTACCCTCTAAGGAAGGAAACAATAATTTAAAGGACACTCCTTTTAGAAATTGCATCTACCAAGGCTTGTTTTTCATGGTAGTTTCTAACCCTGCCCCAGGACTGGTCTGGGAAAAGCCAGCAGGTAAAAACGGGCTGGTGTGTTTTGCTGCTAATGTGGAGCAACACTGGCCAAATAGCTCTTCTGAGTGCCCACAGGCCTGTTATTTGTGCTATGCTGAATATCTTAGCAGAGAATTGTAGGTAATGTCCCTCCCTTGCCTTCCTCAGAGTGTCAGGAAAGGTCTGATAAATCCAATGTTTAGAGCTCCTTTTTCTAACAGCTCTGTTTGCCTTCCTCTCTGATGCGCCACTTCCTGAGCGTGACAGAGCCCTGGATATTTTTAACAGCTTTTTGCTCCTACACCTTCCTTCTCCTCCATAGCTGCCATTCTCCAGGGATCCTCCCTCTGGCTGAAGGGTGTCCAGATATGCTCAGAGCCCAGGAGTCCTTCTGGGAGATCAGTTTGGGGGAGCACTGCTGTCTAATGTGAAACTCCAGGGAGGAAACAGCTCCCTGGGCCCACACCCTGGCACAGGAGTTTCTCTAGAGAAGCCAGGCCAAATCTGTCAGTCCAGATCAGGGGTGATAACAAGCTTTCCTGTGGAGAAGGGGTTTTATGGAGGACGTTTGGTTTGTCAAGATGGAGTGAGAAACTTCTGAAAAATCCAGGCAAGCTTTTTGACCAGTTTGTTTTCCTGTTTGTTTGAAGCTGTTTGCTGCTGCTTTCCTCCCACAGGAGGAAACCCGCAACATTTTTCCAACCTGCTGCATCATCTGCTATCTCTATTCTTACAGCTTGTTCTTAAATTTCTATTGAGAAGTTTTCACTTTTTGCTATGACCTGCAGCAATTTTACCTCCCAGAAAGTGGTTTCTTTCCCCAGTGCAAACCTGTCTGCTCCACTCTACCTTTGGCCTCCTTTGAAAGTTTCTTTCTGTCAAACTTAAATGTGTTTGTAGCGCCAGATGACAGTTTATCCTTGGAACTCTCCAGCTCAGAATAACTGAAATTAGGGTTCTGACTTTAACTCATAATACCTGTCTACTGAAGCTGATGTTCTGAATTAATCTGGCCTCTTTACCCATGAAATCTCCTTTCTTACAAGGGATCAAATGTCTGAGGTAATCATCACAGAGGTGATGGAGATATTTTTGCCTGGCAGCTGTAACTTATTTCTTTGGCCAATGAGCCAGTTCAGCCACCTTGGCATGAGTGACCCATTTTGGCCCTGCAGATGAGATGCAGAAATTGTACAACATTTGCAGCTTCTGAGAGAGTTTGACATCTCGAGCAGAGCTCATAGATACCAATAACACACACAGAAGGGGAAAACTGCTGGTGTTTCTGTCTGTTTCTGTTCACTAAATAAATGATTTAAAAACATCAAAGTGCTTTTTTTCAGATCAAAATTTCACCTAAATACTTATGTGCAAGAGGAGAATATGAGAAAGAAGCTCTACAAACAGACATGCCTGGCATTAGAGCTTGAAAGGATCCCTCAGTCTGTTCCCAAAATCACAAGCAAGAAGAAAAACATGCACACATATGTGTGGGCACACACAAACTTCTTCAGGTCCCAACTCTCACACACATTTGTTTGAGGTTTTAGGGGTCTCAGAAAATGCTACAAAAACCAAATGAGATGGCAGAAAGAGACTCACATTTTTGAGATACTGTTTTCCTAGAATGACATAGTGACTTTCTGAATCAAGAAGCTTTCCATCCCCAAGGTCTATTGGGGAGGTGGGTGGAGGGGGTAGAAAGGGGAGGGCGAAAAACAGCAAAGGCAGTGAAGACTCCAGTAGTACTCATTTAGTTTGATTAACTGAGTGATATTTAAATTACGATGTACATTGATATATATTTCTGTGCAAATTAGACCAAGAAAAGGACACTGGAATAAGGATTATTTATTAAATTCTACTGTAAAAAGTGGCTGCATGTTTGTGTCTCTCATTAACTCCTCTGACATAAAATAAGCAGGGTTCCTGGAATATTTCAGTTTAGTAAAGAGGTTTCACTGCTGAGCACAGCTTTTTTTTCTTCCCTCCCCTTTTTTCTCTTCCCTCCCCCCTCTTTCTCTTTGAGTCTGAGGCTAGGATAAAACCTCAGTGATTAGCTTCGTTGCCGGCAACAAGCCTGATTCTTTAATGTAGCTGCTCTGCTCCTTAGCTTTGTTTTCATTATTATTTGCATTGTGCAGCAGATGACTAAGAGATAGTCAAAAGATCAAAGGTTTCCTTTGATGGTTTCTATCACGGATCCCTGCTGTATTAAAAAGGATCTCAGGTCAGGACATTCTTGTTCACACGCAGATCTGAACAAGGGGCTGCACGGGGTGATCAAACTGGATGAAGGCTGAACACATCCATCAAAGGGCTGCCCACATTGGCCCAAACAGAAGAGGAGGTTCTACCTCCACAACCATGACATTAACTAGTGACAGATGTCTCCCTGTGGCTGCTGCTTTGATGTGTCAGGACTAAGGAGAAGCAGAGAACATGGAGGGGTTGTGCTTTCCACATTACTCTAGAACCGTTTTATAAAATACAATACAATACAATACAATAAAACAAATAAAATAGTAATTCATAACAAGCGATTTCTGATATCAAAGGTTATTTGCTCTTCACAGAAGAACACAGACAAACCCAGCTTGCAGACCCAAGCCACGCTTGTGTCAGGTCTTTCTCACACATTGCATTTAATCTTGCAAACATTTAGTAAACAACAACAACCGAGCCACTGCAGCCCCTCTGTGAAGTGAAGCACTTTCATGCACAGAAGGGAGAAGGGGAGACCAAAACCAAGATTAGTCTCTGAAAAGTGCACTGGTGCAGATTGGCCTCATCCACATTTCAAACTCCTGGCTAAAATGATTTTGGGTGTTTCTTTGTGTTTGTGAGAGAGGGGTGGTGACATTTTTATGCCATTTCGTATATATCAGGTGAAGACTGTTTTTGCAATTTAGTCGAAACCTCTGCTCTGAGCTTGCTCCTGTGTTTCCCATTGCACCAACGATGGTGCCATTCTCCTGCACTGAAGAGACATTTACTTGGAAGGGGTGTCCAAACAACCTACACCCATTTCCTGAGTAAAAGAGGAAAAAAAGCAATGACAAACCTCCACTTTTTATGCCAGGCCATTTTTGTTTATATTAGGACTCTTGCCAGGGTAAATGCTGTCATCTCTCTAAAGAATATTAATCTATCATTAAAAGATTTCAATGTGGACTTGCCCTAAATTTCACAGACATCTCCAGCTGTCATTCACTGCAACAGCAGCTCAGTTGCACCTCAAAGGGGAGGATTCAGCTCTGAATACGTTGTGTGAAGAGAGGCTTCTAACCCAAAATAAGTATTGAAGCCACCTGTCTCATGTCAGCAGTGAGCTCAGGGCACTTCCATGGCTCCCACAGAATTCTCACAGAGCAGTTCCCTCTGACTAACCCCCCATCTGTGTTATGATGCTGCAGAGAGAATTCTCCTAGGTGTTTAGACATCAAAAATGAAGCAAAATGCATCCCACTATAACGACACAAAATGGCTTTCTATTGTGCAGCTGGTGCCAGAGCTGGGATTTTAGAAGGAACCTTGGCTAGTGGTTTTGAATTCCTTCAGCAGCTCTCACTCAGAACATCCTAAATTGGTCTCTTTATTAGACATCTACTGCTGTTTTAACCAGCATCCCTCTTTGAGATGGCTTTGTTCAGCTGGGTCCCATTCTGTGCTTTAAAACAGCAACTCCCAAACCATCCCTTCCCTGATGCCCTCCTTGATGTCCTCAGCAGATGCAAAACCAGAAGAACATGAAAATTAAAGGGAAAGTTTGAATACAAAGCCCATTGCTGAGCAGATTTGTAGCAGTGGATGTAAGAAGGTGTGCATCCTTAAAAAAGTGAAAAAGGAACATTCTCCATTTGCCATCAGAGCAGCTTCTCCTACCGAGCAAGGAGGATACAAATTGGCAGGAACCTCCTGATCTGAGTGTGCTTATGAAGCAATGGGAGAATTCCACTCTTGGTCTACAGTTTAAGGCAGCCTTTTTACTAATAACCATATTACCTGTAATACCCTCAGTTACTTGATTTAAATTCCAGAAACTTGACAGACTTACAGCCCAGATTTTAGCTGTCCTCCTCCTCTCTGCTGAGAAATTACCTGACATCATAACACAGTTTTTCTCTCTTCTCAGAACATCAAATATCCAGTTCCAGTAACAGAGAGTTATTTCTCTGTCAGTTCAGTCTTTAGCTGGTGGAGAAATGGGGGAGATTCTGTCTTGTTATACTTTTGATACACTGCCTTGTCTTCCAAAACGATAACTTTTTTTTTCATGTTAGTTATAAATCATGTTTTGAGGCACTTCACAGTGGTGAATGTTTATGCCATAGTTTTAGTGGTGGTAGTGTGAATACCTGTAAAGCAGAAAACCCCCCAGAATTTGGTCTTGAAGGTGTGTTTTTACAGCACAGTTTGTTGCAGTGCTATTCAATTTCTTTTCTAAACCAGGACCGTTTGCTT
The DNA here is from genome assembly GCA_013397195.1 of Hylia prasina. Classification (NCBI taxonomy): domain Eukaryota; kingdom Metazoa; phylum Chordata; class Aves; order Passeriformes; family Sylviidae; genus Hylia; species Hylia prasina. The sequence goes on from VYXD01015339.1 coordinate 418,358, forward strand.
GATGACTAAATCTACTGGAAACGTTTCAATCAATATTCCCTATTTGCTGACGATTAGGGAAAGCAGGATGGCCTGTGTGCAGGATTCTGGTACAGCATTCTCATGAACTGCTTTTTTTTGTTGCTGAATGTAGGCGCCAGAGTTACACTGCTGCTTGCAGAGAGAATGCCTGGCAAAAACGTGAGGGCAAAAGCACATTTGTATATGCACAGGCCATATCCCAGCCTGTCAACGACTTGAAATAACATGCAAATAGGTGCCAGTACATCTATCATTCTGTTTATTGTCTTTACTCACTTTCAGTTTGACTTCTCATACAATTCTGGCTCTAAGAAGTTGATAAACACCGTTGGACTACTGGATTTTGTTTCCCACCAACATCACGTCTTTATCTTTTGGAAAGGTTGATGAAATACAAACAGTATAAGAAAAACTTTACTGGCAAGGGCCTCTGTGTCCTGCTCCACCACAGCAATGTACTGTGGTTGCTTTGTATCTGTTGCATAGTTGTTTGAGTGACACTCTGACAAATGGTCTTTTTAGCACTGAAACTTAGACAAGGAGTGGATTGAGTAAAATCACAACCTGGACTGACTCAAAATGACATATCAGGAACATTTTTCAGTGGTCAGTTTCCTGATGGTTGAATTAACTGCAGTTTTATCTTGCTGTGTATTGGCTGCTTTACCTCACTTTCACCAAATTGCTTTCTTATCGTCATAAACACCACTGAATTACTGTAAACTGCCAAAGTGGCAGAGGCGTGCTCTCCAGCCCATGGGTGCAATCACTGCATTTCCCTCTCTTGGTTGCCCACTTTATTTGAAATCATCTCAAGAGAAACAAACCAACAGAACAATATTGCCCAAACTGTCACACAGAGTAACAGTTCTATTGTTGAACACCTGGACAGAAATTTCATGGGCAAATATGTGCCAGACAGATACACAGCAGAAAAACAGCTTTGCTCAAACTTCTGTCAGGTTGGGTTATAAAAACAACCACTTTTCCATGCATTTCCTTTCATTTTGTAGTTGCCAGGATGACATCCAAAGGAAGCTGAAGGAAAGGCACTGAGACTGGCATGGATGGGTTGCAATTCCCTCTTCTAAGGGTGAGAAGTCTCACCGAGGAGAGATGTGAGAAGCCAAGATATAATATCCTGCAAGTTAGGGATGAACTGTATGTATTAATAATTTTTTATTTCAAGGGAAGTACAAGGTACTGAAAATTCACTGAAACTCAAGATTCACTGAAAGATTTCACTGATCAGCAACTTTAGGAGAAAAAAGCCCCTAAAGATCAAAATGAGGAGCCCAAAGTCAGCCCTGCACTTTCTCAGAAGTGCAAAGAAAAGTCTGATTTTTAAAAGTCTGAGGTTGCTAACCTTTCCTCCTTAACTTCTTTATGGGAGGAAGCAGGGTCCTTCTGCTCAGGAGAGAGAAAAACAGAGTCTAAAATTTATCGTGTTTTCAGTAGCTAAGAGTCACTATTGCACTCACTTTGTGCCCAGTGCATGTCACTGGGCCACAAGAACTAAACACATTTGCAAATGCTGGAACACAGAGAAAGAGAGAGGTGAGTCAAGGCAGACTGAAAGTGGTCTGTGATCTGATCCCACCTCATGCTCCTCAACCCCTCAAAACCTTTCTTTGAAAATGCCAGGTTTTCCCAAATTGTCCCTTTCAAAGACAAAGCAAGAGCCATAAAGAGTAACTAGAAGGCAAAATTTTTGTGTTGATTGGAAGCTTCTGGATTTTAGGAAATGGCAGTTTGCATCCCTAGCTTCAACTGATTTCACTCAGCTTTAGCTGAAACACCATTTCTGCCCCTTCCCTTTGTTGCAGAAGATCAGAGCCAAGAGGAAAACGTGTCCAACAGGAAAAGATCCATTTTGCTTCTGTCAATAATACATGGGGAGCTGTCAGGAATGTCCGAGCAGGTGTGTGTGGATATGATTGGTAAGCAGCTTACAAGCAGCTATCATTAAATGTGTAATAATAGCAGAGTGCCAGCAAAATGAGACAACTAGAGCAGTCAGGGATACAGGATTTATAGACTACTGCTCTATGCACCATCCTTAACTCTGCTTTCTAGGCTGGCTCTCCAACAATCTCGTGTTTGTACTGCCTGTTCTGTCATATGGCGTCCACATTTTCCTGGGATCTGAAAATACAAAGTCATCTTTGTATACGCTCACAATTTACCTGCTCTGGTTCAAGGAGGTTTAATATCATTTGTGAAGACTGTTCTCTTTATGAGCCTTTCTGAGCTGCCCCTTATCATCCTTTGAGATATAGAGAAAAAAGTTAGTATCTCCTTATTATGTGATCTTAGGATTCAAGCACTTCATTGAGTTTTCTCCCTTTCAAGAGAGGACATGCAATCAAGCAATAAGCTAAAAAGTCATCATAGTTTTATATCTATTTATATCTATTTCCTTTCATGGAAGTGTCATCTTTGTTGGAGGAGCCTCTGCTTCTCTCTAGTGAGTCTGCACAGAGAAATCAGTGACAGCAACTACAATATTGTTTTCAAAGGTGACTTAAATGCAAAATAATGTTCATGCTATGAGAGTTAAAAAACAAAAAACAAACAAACAAACAAACAAACAAACAAAACCCCAAAAAAGGAAAAAGGCATAATTCAGCTACCCAAGTGACAGCACACTGGGGACAGCATCTTCAGAACACTTCTCAGATATACTTAGTGGGGGTCAAACCACCACAGCCACCTGAATTTGTTCTCTTATTTAACATGATGTAAACTGGACTGGATGCAGAACAAGGAAAAATGCTTGGGCCTCACTGTAGGTCATTCCTGAAATGACCATGGGTCATACACCTTGCAAGCTAAAAAAGTGACTGTTGGTAATCAGAAAGGGTAGAAATAGTGGTACTGTACAATTTTTAGCCTCCAGTAATGTGAAAGCAAATTTAAAATTCTTCTCTTTTTCCTTTCCCCTTCTGGAAAGCTGCATGCCTGGATAGTGTAGTCGGGGTGGAAGATTAAAAACAATGAGCAATCTATAGCAGTTAATCTGCCCGACTGGGAGAGCCTCAGGCTGTGCTGGACAGTTGGGATTCCTGTCAGCTGTCTGGTTTAGGGTTGCAGCAGGACCACAAAAGGTTGCCTGATTGGAAGTGTGTGCACTGAAGGCTCGCNCTGGAAAGCTGCATGCCTGGATAGTGTAGTCGGGGTGGAAGATTAAAAACAATGAGCAATCTATAGCAGTTAATCTGCCCGACTGGGAGAGTCTCAGGCTGTGCTGGACAGTTGGGATTCCTGTCAGCTGTCTGGTTTAGGGTTGCAGCAGGACCACAAAAGGTTGCCTGATTGGAAGTGTGTGCACTGAAGGCTCGCCACAGCAAGGCAGATGGGGCTGCAGGGTTGTGAGAGTGGTTCCAGGCAGACCAGGAGAGAGACAGCACGTGAAAAACCACGGGGGTTAACTGCAGAAAAGAGCACAGCTCCAGGGATCATCCCAAGTGTTCAAATGATTTCTGCATTATTGCAGTGGTTGAACAAGTATTTTGGAACCTGCAACATCCAGTGCTGGGACACCCATCTCAGGTTTTGGGTAAAATTCTCCCTAAAATAAAGCACCATGATAATCCATATCACTTGGACCTGCCCATCTGCCTCTGACAGCCAGACTCTCTAGAGCTTCTTTGGATAAACTCAGAGTTACCAGGTTAAGTCCTTTAAAAACAGCTTTTGTTAAGGGAAAAGGGGAAGATCCTGCAGGTCCTAAGAGGATTGCTGTGTTTTGGGCACAAGTTCCAAGCATGAGGAAAGTTTATTTTCTCAATTCTGCCTGTGTGGCAGCCTCCAGTTTAACCACATCTCTGGCAGCCCTAGATAATGTATGAGATCATACCCATCCCCTGGATAGCACAGCTGGGCTCTTTGGACAGTGATACAGTGATAATTCATGTCTTTGACACCAAAAAATGCCTATGTGCATTATTAGCTGAATTAGTGCCCCATGCAACTCTTTCTTCATGGCATTTCTTTGGCCTATGTTTATTATATCAATGCACATGGAAATTCATAGACTTTTGTGGTTTCAGAGCATTTTTTTAAAGATGGTTCTTACAATTGTCTTCAGAATGATAGCTAATTATTTCCCCCATCTCCCAGATAAAATAGCCTGTGATTTATCTACACTTTTGGAATGAGCCAGGGAAAAAAACCTGCTGGAATAAATTAAAAAATGGTACAGTGAGATTATTACTTCCGTTCATCCATCCAGAACATCCTGAGAGGATGACTAAAGGTCTTGGTAGCCCATTAATTTAAAGTACTGTCAAGTACTTTCTCAGTGCAAATATATATATGAATACAGAAAAGAAAAAAAAAGAAGACAAAGATGAGTGAATCACTTCTTGCAGATACCTTAAGGTAAGGGTGGGATGTTGCGCTGGGGCAGTATTTTATCTGCTTGTAAGTGTCTCATGAGAGACAAAAAATGTACCTGAAGGATGAACTCGTACACAGCTGCACAGCTTGTTGGATTTTCTGCATATATGTTTCAGAAAGCAGTAAAGGAAAACTGATTCCTCAGCCTTACTGTAGGCCACAAGCCAAAGCCAAATGAACTTAAAGGACTCAAAAGGTTCTACTCAGGGTTTTTAAAACACTGGGAATATTTTCATGTTTGTAGAGGTTGTGGGCATCTACCTGGTGACTTTCTGGTTAAATTAATTATTCCATATAAATAGCCTGGTTTAAAACTTAAAATGCCAGCCAAATGCAATGTGACCAACCTAATTGTAAAGTCTATTTGTAATAACCCTGCAGTTAATAAACTAGTTTTTTAATTAAGAAATGAACTTAAAAGTCATTACTGATTTATAAGCACTCAACTCACAGCCAGCACATTTTCATTTTGTTTGCCTGGATTTACACTAGAGGTCAATTAATCCTGATGAGATTAAAGTTTTGGTAATTTTGAGAAACGGCATCTCTGAGATCATGCAGTTTAGCTTTAATGCATCTTAATCAACTGTCATACCTCTAGTTAATTTGCATTCATTTTCCTCAGGGTCCCTGTAGGTAAACACCAAACACAATTTTAGAAGTATTTAGGCAGGATCCCTGATTTATCCTTGTTTTCCTGGCAGGAGTGTGTGGGTGACACAGGATCAGAGCCCTCACTCTCCAGTTGGGAGAAAAGCAGAGGAGGGAGCTCTCTGTGTCTGGCTTTGGCAGAGAAGAGGAGCTGTGTTTTCACTGTCCTGCCTTTTATTAGCAACTAGCATTTTTTTTTCCTTGCAGCTGAAGCCCCTAACAAAAGGCAAAGAATAAAATGAGACAAAAAAGCATCTGCTCTAAATGGAATTGGGCCAGTCCAGTCAAGTTTAAAGACTCTGAATCATTTGAGGGGTATGAGACTGGCAATTTACTAATGACTACAACTTATTAAAAAGGCATGAAAAGCTCCCTAATTACATATTTGGATGCTAAGTAGCCATTCTCAGCTTCACAGACAGCATGACTTTCCCTTCCAGTCTTGTCCCAGACCACACATTAAAAAGAAAACAGGCATCATAAAGGCTCAGGCATTTTAGATGCTAGAAACTTAAATACTGTAAAAGACTTAACCAGACTTTTACTTGGGGCTTTATGCTGTTCTCTTGTTTTAACTCTTATTGAAGGCTGAAAAATTTTGGTCATCTTATAATAGATGCATTTATAAATAAATCACCATATATCCCAAATCTTCCAAAACCAACACAGCACATTAATCCTAACCACCTTTTTTTCCCCTACTCTATCAGGCTAATTTCACTGGATCATTAGTTTTAAACATCTATTACACTGTAGACAAATCCTGAAAAGCCTACAGACACAAAGTCAGACATTCAAAGGATTGCAAGTGCCAGATTTAGTGCAAAAGTTCTGTGGGGATCAGCACAGGGAAATCTATTTACAATTCCTATTACACAAATTGCCCACTGCCTTTATTTGCTGCATAGCATCCAAAGCCAGCATTAAATATAAAATTGTTCATTTCCTGATGAGTGTTTTGTTTTGTTTTAATAAAGTACTGACCTAGAGTTGGAATGCTCCACAAACATTCTTTAGTTTATCTGCAAAAGACACCCTCTAAACATGTTATGAGTGTTGTTATCCCAGTCTTCCAGGATTCCCCCTTTTCCCTCTCCATCCGTGAAGCAAAGCCGCTTTTCTGGACATGATGGGTTCAGTGTGTGGATGCTGCATGAGGCTGTACATCACACAAAGCCCAGTCCATGTTGGCTTTGCAGTGTGTGACACACTCCCTGCTCAGCAGAGGTGCAAAACTGCCCTTTTTGGACATTCCCACCCCAGGCAGAAGCACAGGGACCCTCCACACAGGGTACCCATTTTCCCTGTTTTACAGGAAAGGAAATGAGTACAGAGAGTATCTCCATTGTCAGACAAGGAGAATCTATTCAGTGTGTTGCTGCTGGTTGCAAAATCTGAAATCCAAAAGCTCCCTACCAAGCAAGCATGCACTGAAAATCAGTGGTTGCCTCTGCAACAAACATTTAAATATAATATATGTGTAAAACCCAGCAAAACAAAGCTGATCGTCTATTTTTATATCAACAGCTCTACAACTGTGTGAGTACTTAACATACACCTATTTCTTTTGCAAAACAACAGTCATGTAACAATAAATTCTTCTGAAAGCTGCTCATCCCTTATATAAAGTTCATGTAAGTCTTGTTCTACTGTTTGGATGGACTTATGCAGACTTATGTAGTCCTGTGAGTAGCACCCAAATCACAACCAGTATTTCACCACAAAACGCTGTGCATGGAACACATCTCCTCTAGGAGCTGAAACATGTTGGCTTTTTTAAACAACAGAGTAGTGAGTGCCTAAATTACCTACAGTCCAGAAAAACTCAGCTCTCCTGCCAGTGCAATTCCCTTCCTAAAGAGGGTGACACTGACAATGCTGCAGCATCACTCACCTTTCAAGCCTCCCAACAAATGCAGAGCCAGCTACACTTAAATCCTGAGATGAGGTTGCAAATGCAATTTGAACCATGGTGGGTACACCTTGCTTCATTTATAGGAATAAAGGACTGGCAAGAACTTTCTGAGGAAGTGAGCTTTTCCTTGAAACAGTAGTGGCCACGTTATATTAAAAAAAAAAAGGCAAAATAGAAAAAAGTAATGCAATATTGAGAAAAGGTCACTCTACACAGAAATAAACTCCCTCGCTGCTTTTCCCACAGAGACACCTTCAGAGCTGGAAAAGGAAGGGTAGGTGGGTAAGTGGCAGGTGATTCTCCTAATTTTGTCACAAAAGCAGTCACTGGAGCTGAGGCAATTGTCAGTCCTGGAATCCATGTGACACAGAGGTGTAGCAACGAAACGGGGCTGAGTTCCAGCTTCGTGCCTCTGAGTAGAGAGGGAAGACATAAAAAAACCAAAGTCATTCACATATGGCCAGGCACAATCTGAAGACCACACTCATCTTCTGGAGCGTTCTTCAGCAAACTTGAACAAAAGCCATGTACTATTAAACCAACAGAGGCATAAACACCAGCTTCTCTGTCAGCTGATAGAAGGACAATGGAGAAATAATAGTACAACTCACAAGTGTTGGAGGGAAAAAGGCTGAAGATTATAAATGTATTTTTATTCTTGGCTGATAGTTCTATCTACCCAAGCCAAAAATCACAAGAAAAAGAATAGCTGCTTTCCTTTATCCACATAAAAGGATTCTGTGCTGAGCAGCACTTAAGAAAAATGATCAGATTGTGATTATATAACCCTAGCATGAACTTGGTGACCAGTATAGTCATGTCAAATTAGGATGCATTATTCAAGCGGCAGGGAAGGATGAAAGTGTTTACCATCAGATATAAACCCCCTGCACTTCCCTTTCTTCGAACCTGTTCTCTTCTTTTCCCTTTGCTGGCAAGATTGGTGGGCTGGCTCACTCTCTATACCAGCTCTTCTTCAAAAACACAGAAATTATCAGTAACAGATGCTGATGGTAACTGAAAAGAAAAAGAAAGACATCCACTGCTGGTTTCTCCCCTCTGCCTTTACCAGAAGCTTCCATCATCTCCCCCTGGATTATTTCTTGCTCCTCTTGTCTCTGGACCTTTGCCCATTCCTTCTTTTCCTTCAGACCAGGGTCCCTATTCTGATTTCTTTTTTTGCTGGGGCCCCTTCACCTGACCCCGTTCTCACTTTCTTTGTCATCATGTCTTTAACTTCTTTTCATAAAACGGCGTAGGATTCTGCCCATCAGTGTCAAGACCACAACTTGTCACTTTTCTTTTTCTTTGTAATCAAATTTAAAAAAATTAAAAGGCAACAAAATGAAAGGAACAAATGCTGCATGGATTAGATGAGGCTGAAGCAGCCATAAGCAATGTAAGTTTTTAGATGCAGTTTACTTATATCTAATTATTATAATGCAAAATAAAGTTATATTATTCAGGTATATTTTGTGCATAGTCATTCTTACTCTCTGAAAATTCCCAACCATATCACAAGCGTAGCAAGTTTAATTTTTTTGATGCCTTTACAGCTTTGAAAGCCATCAAAAGCCAAATTTAAGTCTCACAGAACCAGATTCCCAAAGCCAGGGTTGGTATTACTAAATTGACCACCACAGAACTTGTTTACCCTGCAGATTAATTTAATTTATGCAGCTTCTCCTCTCCATCTGGAGGTCACAGTAAAGGATTTAGAAAACACAGTTAAATATTTTCAGCAAAATTTAATTCCTCTATCAAGGCAGTGCAGATTGTCTTGTTCCTTTTCTCAACCAGTCATCAGCAATAAAGCACAGAACAGAGAATTGATACCTTGACACCACGGAGCTACGTGTGGACATTCAAACACTTAAAGAGAGAAACATTCCTTTTCACTCTTTTTTTTTTTGCTTTTCATAAG
>VYXD01015344.1:0-21789 GCA_013397195.1 Hylia prasina
TATTTAAGAAGAAGGAAAAAGGAGTTGAAATTGCAACCAGTGAAGAAACCGTGTGAGAGAAACAACTGCACACACCAAGGTCATTGGAGAAATGAGGGAGATGCTCCAGGTGCCAGAGCTGAGATTCTCCTGCAGCCCGTGGGGCAGACCATGATGAGGGAGATGTGCCCCAGAAGCCCTTGGATGTAAGTATCCACCTGCAGCCCCTAGAGGAGACACACATTGGAGCAGATGGATGCCTGAGAAGAGGCTGAAAACCTATGGGCAACCCGAGAGGAGCCCACACTGGAGCAGGTTTCCTGGTAGGACTTGTGACCATCTGGAGGACCCACACTGAAGCAGCCTGTCCTTGAGGGGCTGCACCCCATGGAGTGATCCATGCCTCAGCAGTTTATAAAGAACTGTTGCCCATGAGATGGACTCACACTGGAGAAGTTCACGGAGAGCTGTCTCCCATGGAAGACACCCCACACTGGACCAGGGGAGCAATTCCTGTCCATGAGCCATGGCAGAAGAAATGTGTAGTGAACTACCCCCCATTCCTTGTCTATCTGCATCACTGGCTGAGGAGGCAGGGCTGGGAAAGAAGGAAGGGTGGGGGGGAGGTATTTTTAATGTCTTATTTTACTTCTCATTGTCCTGCTCTGGTTTTGTTAGTAATAAATTCAATTAATATCTTTAATTCTTGTCTGTTTTGCCTATGGTGGTATTTGGTGAGTGATGTTTCCCAGTACTTATCTCAGCTAATGAATCCTTTGTTACACTTTCTCTCCCCTGTCCAGTGGGATGTGATACAGAGGGAAGTGATGCAGAGGCTTTGGTGGGTGTCTGGCACCCAGCCAGGGTCAACACAATACAGTAGTTAATATTGCAAAGTTAAATAAAGTTATGAAGAATTAATTACCCTCACTGTCCACAAGAAAAATGGATGTCACCTGTGAGGAACCTATTAATAAGGAATAGGCATCTTTGTCTTCTTCAGTAGGCTTCACCTTGGGAGATTAGGATTATGCTTTCATCCTAAATTTTCTGGACTGATACTTGAATTCTTTTGTCTCCTGCTATATTCTAGGTCTACTTCTTTTCCATTGTCTTTCATTTGTGGTGTCTGTTCTTATAAAAATAAGCAGGTTTTTTTGCTACACCTTAAGTCTAAAAACCATCCATACTTAAGGAGGCAAAAATGTACATAATGGAGTGCTGTGAACCCAATCTTGAAATCCTTTCCCCATCACATTTAGTTTAAATCGTAATAATAAAACATCAGGATTGCTTTGGGAATCAGTAAAGGAATATGAATGTTTTCCTTTCCAGGTCAGTAATTCAAATCTGTCAAATTTGATGGAGATGTATAATTCCATCCAGCTCTTTGCTGAGAGCAGAAAGTTGCTTTGTTGACAGTCTGATTCAAGCTAATAGTAAGCAAGGGTCCACATAGCAAACCTTATACAGAGAATTTGAACTACTCAGCACTTATACTGGCAAACCTTTATAGAATAGGCCCAAGGGTGGGTGCAAATCTCAGTGTACTACATTTCCTTTTTTTTGGCTGGCCCATCTAGCCTGACACCCAATTAAGCGATGAGAAAGCTGCCCATTGGAAAAGGATGTGGTGTCACTCAGCTGAACATGAACCAGAGTGTGCCCAGGTGGCCAAGAAGGCCAATGGCATTCTGGCCTGTATCAGCAGGGCAAGGACAGTTATTGTCCCCCTGTACTTAGCAATGGGTGAGGCCAAACCTTAAATCCTGTGTCCAATTTTGGGCCCCTAAAATCAGGAAGGGCATTGAGGTGCTGAGGTGTCCGGAGAAGATCAAGGAAGCTGGTGAATCATCTGGAGTACATCTTACAAGGACCAGCTGAGGGAGCTGGAAGTTTTTAGACTGGAGAAAAGGAGGCTCAGAGGGGCATCTTATTTCTCTCTACAGCTACCTGAAAGGAGGGTGTAGCCAGCTGAGGTTCAGTCTCTTCCCTAAGTAACAAGCAACAGGACAAGAGTAAATGGCCTCAAGTTACTCCAGGGGAGATTGATTTCGATATTGGGAAAAAAATATTCACAGAAAGAGTAGTCAGGCTCTGGAATGGGCTGCTCCAAAAATGGTTGACTCGCCACTGCTGCAGGTACTGAATAGATGTATACCTGTGGTCCTTGGTTGTATGGTTTAGTGATGGACTTTGCAGTGCTGAGTTAACCACTGGATTCAATGATCTTAAAGGTCTTTTCCAAGCTAAATGATTCTATGATTCTAATTTAGTGCCCATTTAATAACATTTTTTTTCTTAGTGGGAGACTTCAGTCTCCAGTTCTGTAAATGCACGCATGCAAGCAGTAAATTAACAGATACACCCAGGAAAACTGAAATTTGCTTTATTCTTCCAGTCAATTAGTAATTATGCCCTTCTAGGTAGTCCAGTGGATTTTAAAGGAATAGTAACTTCAGTCAACCCAGTGAACTTGCTTATACATTCCAGTCAGGCTTGAATTTTCAAGATTAATAACTGTGTATATAGTACGACAGGGAGGATCTGTGTAGCTGGTCAGACAGTATAGTCTGGAAATGTTTTTTTCCTCAGATAATGCCAATTTTCAGTATGATAATACTTATTTGCAAACATACCATTCATTGTATTGACCACATATTTGGGAATTCCTTGTCAACAATTTGCTCCATCACTTGGATGAGAAGGAAACTCAGTTATACTGGCTGTCAGGTTAGGTAGAAACAGAAACTGATAGGTCTCAAGTAAGTGTCCTAAGATTGAGCTGGAAAGGCAGTCCCTTTTGAGGATCATTCTTTCCTCAAGCAGTATGGTGACTAAAACCTTAATGTTTTTCATTAAGAAGCTAATCATATTCCCCAGATATGAGGAAATTGAGATTAATTTTTCTACTATTCTTTGTATTGAAGAGTAGAATTTCAATATCATTAATTTCAATATCATTCCAAGGCCTGGGAAATACATTCTTTATCCAGGTTCTCAATGTTTTGAGGTAAGATAGTATATGCCCATATGTGCCACATCCTTTTGAGGGGATCAAATTTGGCTGTTGAGAAATACAGCTACATGACAGAACTTTGCAATGGTTTTCAATACCTCATTTCTGGTCCTGGAAAATTTTAATTATTTTTGTAATAAATATAAGCAACAGTCTTTTTGCCACCATGTAACACTTACCTAAATGTTATTTGGTCCTGCATAGGGGGGTGATTGAGTTGAAGCATAGGGAGGGATTAGATTTATTCTAATTTCCAGGAATATAGAAAAGAACTCACATTCCCATAGTTATGTTGCAGTTAACAGCATGTACTGAAATAGGATACTGTTACTTATACTTGTATCATGAGGGAGTGGTATGATATACTTCTGTTTATTTTCTACTCCTGCCTTATTTTTGTCACTTACTCAAGAATCTTTTGTTACAGCTGATGTAACTGAAAAAGGGAGAAAAGTTACTTCTCTTAGTAGAAGTTGAGCCAAAGAAACAATGAGTTGTGGTACAAGCTTTTAAGAAATACTGATGACTTTAACATAGTTGAACCCCAAGTGACCTCTTAAGAGTAAAGAAGAAAAAAAAAGTCAGTCATCCAGACTGTTGGAAGAAGAAGAAGGACATCAGAGAAACCCTTAACGTATTTGTTTTATTCATGTAGCCATGGTCACAACTTTTAGTCATGATTAATGCATGCCAGTGATGCATCACATTTAACATTATTTTTTTATTTAAAGAAACTAAGTGGGAAGTATTAAAAGCCTTTCAGTTCAGATTTTAAGTTAAAATAAAAAAACAAGAAAATAAAAGCTAAAAGCAAAATGGTTACTGATGGCATAGAAATGAGGACAATGTTCAGATGCATTACAGAAGGATAGGCAAGAGTTCCAGAGCACTAGTAAAAACTCTCCTAAAGTACTTCGGTTATGGGGTTTTTTTTGTGAATACTGTTTATTAGTCAGAAAAAATATCTAGGTTATTTTCTTCCAGTTTAGAGGATGTGGAGTAAAACAGTCTTGGATCATCTTACAGATGTGCTATGTGAAGGACAGTATAGATTTTGCTGCTTTTTTTGTTCTATTAAGACAACCAAAGTAGGATTTCTTCTAAGAGATCAAATAGAATAACATATCTGAAAGAGTAAAACATTCAGTAGTTGCTTCTCCATTACCTTATTCTAGACAGTGTGCCTGTTTTTTTCTAAGTGGTCAAATTCTTTTCTCTGCTTTCATTTGTTCTTCTCCTGCTCCTTGATACTCTTCTGCTTTATTTTCCTTACATTTGTTTTCTTTTCCTGTTCTCCCCTACATTTCTTACAGAAAACTCCATCTCCCTTCTTAATGTGCTCCTCTTCAATTGTTTCCACCTTCATCTTCTCTTTCCATGACCTATCATGCTGAAGGCAACCAGACCACACAGGATGCAGGACTTCATTTATTTATTTATCTATTTATTTATTTATTTATCTATTTATCTATTTATGTATAAAATATTTCTCACGTAAAAGACTGACATATTAATATAGTTCACTATGCAGAAAAAAAAGTGTTGTCTTGTTATACCTCACATAAAAAGTCTGCACTAAAGACAAAATATCTCCTTTTGAAGTGGTTATAGAGTGGAACAGTGTGCCAATTGCTACTTCAGTAATGGTGCTGAGCCTTTCTTGAGAACAAAATACCATAAATTAGATACTGGATATCAGCTTTTAAGCTTGAAATCAACACAAACCTTCTCTGGTAGTGAAAAGTAAGGCTACTGCTACTTTGGTCAGTGCTATCTTATTCTGCGAAGGTGTCTTTCCTGAAGCTGAATGTGGGATAGTCCCTCCTGAGTGTTTCTATTTCAGCACAAAGAGAAACAGAAAATAACATATTCCCTGGCTTAAGTGGTAGAGCTACTTTTGCTACAGATATCTCTGACTGAAGTAGCATTCCAAATACCTGTGGGGGGAAGAAGGATTTGAGGATTCCTGCAGCACTGTTCTTAGCTTTGCTTTAGCCACTGCTGCAGACTAGGTCTTTGCAAGCAGACAGCTCTTGAAGAATAACTGTCAACATCACACTAGGGAGTTCATGTCCTCACTATACAGCTGATAGCTTATCTACATGCTAACTCTGCTGCCAATGAACTTTATCCTATCAGAGAAGTGAGGATTGCCCCTGGCTGTTTCTTACTCTTTTGGGGACACAAAATGCATGAGCTTGTGCTCCTGAACAGTAATGATTTTTAAATACTTCTATCCAGCCTATATACAAGAAGTTAAAATCCTATATAACTGTTTGTAAATACCTGGAGACTTATGGGTTTATACAGTTATTAAAACCAAATGCATAATTGCTACTCTTGTGGGAGAATAGTCACAGAGTGTGAGTCTTTTAAAACGGGCATAGAAACCAACTCCATACATTGAGGGAAGGAGATCCAGATCAAATTTAACAGGATATAGGCACTCAATGGTGGCCTTGTTTACACATGCAATAATTGAGGATTAAGATAGGAGTCATGGTCTTTCATTATGTATAAGGTGCAGTTTTAGAAACAGAGGCACTTCTACAACTGCCACCATGGTGACAAACTTAAAATAATTTGTCAATGTTACTGCAATGTCCCTGAAATTAACTCTTCATTTCACCCTAAATTCCTACTCTTCTGAGTTGAGCTTAAACAGCTCCCACAATCATTCCAGTAAACTGTTCTGAGAAGCTTTAGCATCCTTTACTTGTATGGAGAGAGAATATTAAATAGTCAGTCATGTTGCTCACTTAAAAAAAATAAAATAAAATAAAATTGTCTACCTTGGGTTTTGACTGGAGCTTGGTGTTTGTCCTAGTTTTTGGTTTTGAAAAACCTTGTATTTAGTGTTTGTATATAGAACAGAAACTATAGGTCAGAAACCTCTTCAATCTGAACTCCCCTTGTTTTGGCTGTTGGAAATAGGATTTCCAAAGGGAAGTTTTCAAGACAAGTTGTTCAGAAAAGGCTCACAAATAAATTAGAGTTTACCAGAACCCCATCCATCCATCCATCCATCCATCCATCCATCTTCCTTATCTTCCTTATCTTCCATTTCTTTAGTTTCTTCCTCCCTTTCTTTAATAATGTGAAAAAACTAAAATAGATAGAGAAAAAAAAGTAGAACTTGCAATACATTTGATGTCTCTTTTTCTTACCTTTACTTATTTGCAGATAGGTGTTCTCATCTGATTATGGGTCATGACTTTTAAAGTCATTCAATCAACCAGTTTGTAAGTTGCCTCATTTTCCACTACTGAGAGGATTTGTTTTATTTTATTTTGTTTTGTTTTGTTTTGTTTTATTTTTTACTTTTAGATTGCTTAAAATTATAAGCTGGAACCAAGACAGATATACATGTTTGTCATATCTTCCAAAGAATGGGAAATTAAAAATCTGCTGTCTTTTAATTCATGCTGATAATAGATAGTTCCTTCTCTCTTGAAGAATGAATTAGCTATTACAAGTTAATTTAAAAATAAATATAAGATATTTTGTCTGTGCAGTATTGCAGGACATTTTTTTTTTTAGCCTCCCCAGGTTATATTATTAAAAGTAGATGTGGGAACCAAGGATAGATCTGTCAGCTGC
The DNA here is from genome assembly GCA_013397195.1 of Hylia prasina. Lineage (NCBI taxonomy): Eukaryota > Metazoa > Chordata > Aves > Passeriformes > Sylviidae > Hylia > Hylia prasina. The sequence goes on from VYXD01015344.1 coordinate 6,599, forward strand.
TGTGGGAAAAAAGAGAGGGGGAAAAAGGTGCTATAGACAGTGCAGGGGAAGGAATGTTAATGAGGTGTTTTGATGTTTTGGAGCTACAGACTTTCAACTATAGTCATTCATTTTCTCTTTCTTCCCTTCCCTGGTGGCTTCTGGCACTGCTTAACATAGGGATACCCATCTGGCTCAGCACTCTTCTCTGTGGTACTGTTAGTGTTGTTCTGCATGCACACCTTCTTTGTCTCAAAATCTCTAGAGAGAAAGAATGCTAGAGCTATTATTTCTGTGTCATTTAATACAATAGTCTTCTTCACAAAATTTATTTTGCAAGCAATTATTGTCACTATACATCATTAGGTTCCAATAGGCTTCAATGCCCACTTTGCAAAATGTTATGTTGCCTTCCAATGTGGCAAATCTAGATTAATCCCAAGGACTATGCAGTTGGAATAATCCTTGATGCAGTGTGAAATAAACAAAAGATTCACCAGTCTCATTTCATATTCAAGACCTTTTCTTCTTTGTGTGCTTGTGTAAATGATGTTAATAGTTCATGAGACACTTGTAGATTTGAGCACAGAAGCAGCAAAACATGCCTCTGAGAACCATGAACAGAAGCAGTAGTGCAATTTAATATTGGGCAACAGGATATTTATTTTTTGTTCAGTCTGCTGCTGGAACACATACATTAATATCTGGCTATACGTGAAATCATAAATGTGACAAAATCTTTGCAGACACAGGAAAATATTGAAACTCTATCCTTTGCCTTTCTGCTTTCCTTGTTCTATCCCAGGTATGATGAAACCAAAGCTGAGAATTTGGGACAGATGAAGTGAGACAATTTTCATGTTTTCTTTTTTCAGATATTTTCTCAGGGGATCTCCTTTACAAAATCTGAGCAGGATATTACACTTGCACGTGAGGATATCATTATTAATCCACTGTGCTTGATGGTGCAGGTTGCTCACTCTTCCAACAGAAACTGAAACTCCTGCAGCTCCCTCCTAATTCTTCTTAGGTATTGTATATATTATATTTTTCTTTGTGGTTTCAAAATCCAGACTTTGGCTCCTATTACATTGCTGTTTATCAATTAGATTTTTTTTCTTTTACCATGGGAATATTTAATAATTATTTTTTCCTTTACTTGTTTGCACATCTGGGTAATCACCATAGCAACTGATGTATGCCAGGTGTCTGCTCCAAAAGACCTCCATCCTCTCAGTCTCTCTTACTAAATTCATTACATTAATTGCCAAGCAGATATTAAACCCAGGATTGAATAAAAGATTAAAATTGTATAGTTCTTATTACAAACACTTTTGCCATTTCTAGATAATATAAAATAGATAGCAAATATTGCAATCACTTCAGTGTAATTCTGACTGAAAAGGGGCCAGACTTGTACTTTGGAAACAATTCTGCAGAACTTACTTGCCTAATATCTCTTTCTCACTGCAGTGAATTATTTTTATTTTATTTTTAAATATTCTAAATTAACATAAAGATGGTACAGTTAAGAACTGAAATGTCAGGCAAATAAAGTAAAAAGCATTTAAACCGTAATTAATCACAGAATCACAGAGTAGTTTGAGTTGGACGGGACCCAGAAGAATCATCAACTTCAACTCTTAATTGAATGGCCCAGAGGGGATTGAACCTGTGATCTTGACATTATTAGCACCATGCTCTAACCAGCTGAGCTAATCTTATGTTTCTGCATGCAGAATATGTGCTTGTTTAAAAATGAATGTTAACCACACTAAATATGGTTAATTATATATATTTATTATTTTAGTGCAAGTTTCTATATGAACAATGTTAATTTTTGCTTTATTGTCTATATGTACAAACTAATTCAATATAATATTAAGGTTCTGATTAATTTTAATTGTTAGATTTTAGTCACCACTTTTCAAACATTTATTAGATTTTTTTCTTCTACTGTTTATCTATTTTTTCTTGATTAATGTGCTAATGATTTTATTTTCAGCTAACATCCATTTGCCACAAATGTAATTCAAACAGTTCAACTAGAAGTCATGATTTTTATTTTTTTTCAGTTCCTTATAGGCCAATATTAAGCTCATGAAGAAGTTTCTCTTTTGAATATGCTATGCTATTTGTCCCTGTTTCTCAAACACAGTATTTTTCTGTTTGATACACAAAGCACAAGAATTTTATGAAATGATAAGATTGTGTTTTGCAGGTAATAATCCACATAACAAATTAAAATCAGTTGTTTCTGCATGTCAGGAGTGTAGCTTTGCATTTTTAACATTCTCATTTTGTATTATTTCTAATAATATTTTCTCGTTATGAATTACAGAAACAATAATTTGTAATGACCTTATGCACTCTGACACTTTCAGATTGCGTCTGAATCACAGGACAGGCACTCACCACAGTCCACGCTGGTCACTGTGGACAATCAGTTGTTCACATCAGGGCGTTGACTGGAACAGACTTGTGTGCCTGGCAGTATAATTCCAGAGGCTGTGGGAGGATGATGCTAAGGTAGATGTTCGCTCTGTAGAAACAGGACACAATTTGAGAGCTTCTTGGATTTAGGAACTTGAATGCTTTGAAATGACTTATAAGATCATTTGATGAAAGACATTGACATTAATAAATAATGAGCAATTAATGAGATGAACAAAAAATACACTTCTGTGGACTCCTGACCTCACTGAATCTATTTTATTGAGCAAATGGGTTGGTTGATATATATGGTGCGTACTTTACAACTTCCAAATTTGGAACATTTAATGTCATAGTTAAAAACGTTAAGTGTTCCCCTATGGACCTGAATTTCCTGAATATATGTTCTTGACACCCAAACAAATGACACGGATCGTGTAAAACAATGTTTCATTGAAAATGTCAACAAGTATACATGCTAGACTCAATGAGAAATTTACTTCTTAGATCTGTGTTAAACAACTCTGAGGAATGATTTTATAAAATAGCAATTTTTTGTACGTTTTCTGAAAGCCTTCAACATGAAGTAATTGCCAAGCCATAGATATTTCAATTCAGGTGACCATTATAAAGCTTAAATGATATAAATTCAAAATAGTATCGAAAACCAACATGATGCATTAACTACAGCAGATTTGGTAAAAAGGCTCCCATAGATAAACAAATGTTCAAAATATGGGAGAATAGAAAGAAAATAACAGTGATTACATTGGAAAATGAGGCTGATAATGATTCAGCATTTTTGATTGATATAAAGAAATCTTTGTCCCTTAATTCCAGATAAAGAATATACATTTTCTAGATAAATATATATATATATTACTATCAGTATTCCAGAATGTCTCAAGTACCACTGTAACAACTTCATTTAACATTAGAAATTATTCCTATAGGAATAATTACACAAATATCAAGCCTTTTTGCCTTTTTGTCATGCTAATTTTGATTGGAGCACAATCCCTTAAGCATATAGGAAGATAATAAATGCATAACTATTAAACTGTATTCTTCTTTTTAAGTAGATGTTTGTTCATCAACAAGACTTTATTTTATACTGGCAAAGAAATTTTAGTAATATCTACTGTGAAATTTCATATGAGATTTCGTAGGAATATGTAATCACATTTTAGGTCTGAAGCTATTAATAAAATTTGGTTTTATAATTTGTTAAGTATTTTTAGCATATTTAGTTAATGGAATTCATTGTTTCTCTCCCTTATCCCTTTATCTCCCTTGTCCCTTTATCCTTCCTTCTCTTTCTCTTCCTCTTTCTTTCCCTCTCATATCCTGCCCAGTGAACTGGCTTGCACAGTCACATTTTGAGTGCACACACAGAAAGGTGACTTTGCAAAAGAGTGATCCAATTTGATAGATGATCACAAATGAAATTCAAAGGCTTTTTCTGATGATCCCCTTGTCCTTTAATAAAAATTAATGTAACGTGTTACTCTAGATTTATAAAGCTGCAACAGCACAAAACTGCTGCTCTTATGCTCAGTACATATCCTAGAAAATTTAAAAAATATATATTTTGATTGTCATGTAACATGATTAGTATTATTTTAATTAAGTGGTGCTTGTGTTTTGCTTTGCTTTGTAGAAAAAGTATGTAATTTACCAAGAGATCATTTAATTATATCTACTGCATCCCATAACTTATCCTTCTTTCCTAGCTTTGGAGTACTTTAGGGAATGAATTTTCTCTCTGATACATGCAAGATTATCTTTTAAGAGAGACTCAATTTTGTCCCAAATACAGGTTTTACAATATCTTGACTTTTCATCACTGTACAAGATTTGTATTACACCATGAACGTAGACAGTATTTCTTCTACTAAGCAAATTGTAGGCCTGTTTGTTTGAGGTTTTGAGACATGGTTCAGAAAAATACCTATAATTTCATAGATAAACAAATCTATTTCACAGCAAAATAGCATAAATTCTTATTATTTTACAAAAGTCCTCATTTACTGCATCATAAAAGTATCTATATGGGTTGATATCACAAAATAGCTGTAATATCCCATCTTGATTTTCATCCTTATTTTTATTTCTATACAGACTTATCTTCAGCAACACCTCAATAGTGTGTCCATGATAGTAGAATTATTAATGGGTTTCCCATAATATTTCCATGAGTTAAGGATACTCTTGCAAGAGTACTCTTAGCTGAAGTACATAAAATTGTGAATTAAAATCAACAGTTTTTGTTGTTGAAAACTAAGGCCAAGCATGTTTTTCTTGTTAATATTTTTTACCTCTCACTTTATTCTTGACACTACCTCAGGATCCTTGAAGTCAGTAAAACACCTGTCTTTGAAAACTAGAACCATGCACTGCCTAATTTTTTTGAAAACTTTCTAAATTAGTGCATTAAATGAAAATTTGCTTCAATTTAGGCTAATGATACATCAGTAGAATTTGGAGAACTGGTTTTAGTAGTCAAAAGGGTTAAGATTTCCTTCACTCCACTGCCTTTACCAACGTCAGAGAGCATGTTTTAATTCACTTCAGTGAAATAAATAAATTCAGCGCTGGGGCACAACAAAAGAGTGTTAAGTTAGTTTAAATGAAGGGGAATGGCTGATCATAGTTCTCAGTTTTGGCTGCATTTCTAGGGACAGGGAAGCAAACTGTTTGAGTTTGAAGATCTGTTGTCCATAAAATAAATGAAATTTGTAATTTATTTTAATATTCTGAAAGACAGTGGTGGAAGGAAGACATGTAGGGGATAGGTGCAGAAAATACTACCCACAATTCCCTGTAAGACTCCAAGGCTGAAAACATACTTCATTTATCACAGTCATTGTGTCAGATACGGTTCCAGAAAATAGAAATTTAATGAATTTGTGGGTTTGGTCCAGAAACTCAAGAATTCCTGTAATAAACAAAGTTCTAAATCCATGTCACTACCACACAGAAAGCAAATAATGACACAGAGGTGCCCCTATTTGTATGCATATTGCTGTTCAATGTTATGCCCCTGTCTAGGGAGGGATGGGAGGTTGTGAAAAGGGATAAATTAATCATTATACTGTGATTTTTGGTTCTTTACAGAGACACGACTCATCTATATCATCTGCTATAATTCATCTTCATCAAGTCTCATTTGTTCTTTCTTTGTCACCCTTACTGGAGTTCCCCATATAGCCTTAAAATGGTTAACAGAAGACAGAGTGAAAAAATGAAGATTTTTGCCCAGAAAACAGAAACTCAAGGATAGAGACAAGTCAGATTTGTGATGTGCCTACACCTATAGTTTTGCTACTCTTGACTACAGTGCCAATAGAGATTTTCCTTTGCCTTTGCCCAGGATGTGTAAGATTGCAGAAGACTTCTTTTTCTTTTTGTATTAACATTAAAGCTGGACAATATTGCCCCTTATATGCAATATAGGCCATGCATAAAATAATCTAATGCACTATAAATTTTCTAGATGAAATTTAAAGCATAAGGAAGTGTTCAATAAAATTTTAATGACATTCTAAGCATTAAGCAGGTTCAGAATAGACTTCAAAATTCAGCCTAGCTGTTTTCTTCAAGTGCAGCCGTGGAAAAGAAATTTCTTACTTTTTTTTTTTGTTTCATTCTTTATCTCCTTGCATAATTGAGGGACTCCTGTACAGGATCTGTTATGAGACTATGCAAAAGTAATTATTACTTTTCTGAAGAAAAATATGAATAACCCAAGAAGCTGCTATTTTGTAAAACCTATCATGCAGAGTCTAACAAATAGCCTTGAGGGGCTTCATAATTACTGACAGGGATATTAGAACTGACAGATTTCAGGTGTATGCTACAGAATAAAAAGGAAATATTATAGGCTTGGTTAATGATTTCTCATATTTACACATTTGACAAATCCAGCAACTACTGTCTTACAAGAAAGATCTGGTTTTGCTGCCTTTCAAATGAAGATGGATGGCTCAAACTATTTTGCTTTCTCTACTGAAGGAGAGTACTTGACATCCTGCAGAGAGAGGCTTGTAAGTCTTATAAACCTGTAAGGAGCTTATAGGAGGTTTCCAAAGCATTTGTTGAGATACATTTTTAACTAATGGTTGACATAATATTAAAGTGAAACAACTTAGCATTTTATGTATCATTTTTATGGCAATAAATGTAAACCAGTTTTTCTATCCCACACAATTTTCTTGAATTTTGCAGGAAGAAAATCATTATATATGCAAAGCATACCAGGCTGAGTTATTTAATTTCTCATGTGACAGTTACAACACTATTTCTGCCTGCTACTTATAAAAAAAGCTACTTATAAAAAAACAAAACCCACCAGATTAGCTCACCAGATAAACCTTAGCTTCATTGTACTGAGTATTGCACTGACCACTGGACTACTAATTATTTCAGACAGTTTTCAAAACCTTTTATTTCATTAATTTTTATTTTCAACAAGAATCATATTTTCCCCCATCTCCACTATTTAGAGAGATGTCCCAGAGACTTACATGTTTTTCTAAACTCGTTATTTCCTTAATATTCCACAGATGTTGATCTGTGAATCCTTCATGTCTTCTTTGTATTGTGTCAACATTTTTTATAACAGTAAAAAATAACAAAATTTAACTGACTGCAGTAGCTATACGACTAGCTGGCTGTAAGTTTCTGTGAGGCACTTAGACATTTTATCAGTTTTAATTAGACATTTTTATTCAGGTTTCAATTGCGTCCTTTCTGACTCAATTACTGTTTTTTTTTTTTTTTCCCCTAAGACTTTTATTTTTTTTCTGTTCTTTTGCATCATTTGGTCCTTCTCATCACTTGTGCAAAAATACCAACTTGTCACACACATGCAGTTGGTCAAGGCAAAGCAAATTTAAAGGTAGGTCATTTATATATAGCTTTGTCTATTGTCTATCTAGCTCTTTATCTATTAATCATAAGATTAATAGAAAAAGAAAGCCAGATGAAAGACACTGATGAGTTAAAGTTTCTCATGGATCAGAAATCCTAGCTTCTTATCACTCCAAATCAGTAGCCTTTGAAACGCTTCTAGTGACTATGTTAACCACTCCTTCCATTATGAAGAAATCTAAATATGAGACTCAAGAGCATGAACTGGATCTCAGCAAGCAAAGAATTGACATTTTTCCCTGATTGGCTCCTGGAATTTTCAAGTACTTTTAAAGGATACTGTGATTAGTTAAATAGAATGTGATTTATTGTTTCCTTTAGTATAGTAACTTTAACTGAGTGGCCTGAAAATTACTGTGCTGCTTTTAACACACCCTGGAAGTTAAACTCCAAATAAGCCACTTCTCTATCCCATGTCACTTCTGGTAAGGGGAGGGCAAAAGCCAAGATTATGGCTTGAGGTAACATTTTACTGAAAGCAGAAAGCAGTGGAATAAGACAATAAAAACAGCAGTATTAATACCAAAAGTATACAGAAAGAGAAGGTGTTTTACCCACAAAAAGGTGTTCACCCTTGGGATCAAAATAACCAAGTGGGTGAACACCCCCCAAAACTCTCACCCACATTGCTAATATAATCACCCACAAAGGTAATATAGTGACTGTTCCTTCCCACTGCCCACATGGCCACTGGCAACAAAGGCAAGGGGGGCACTAGCAATTCCCAACTCCAGCCTGAAATAACAAAAATGAATGACAAACATACCCCCCAAAACCTAGGCTGGTTGTGCCGGGTTGTGTCTCTCGCTGCTGAGCTCAGTTGCTCACCAGGTGCCTGTGCCTGGCTGACACCATGGTCTTTTTTTCCTACATTATTTACATTACTGTGTATTGGAAACATATTTCAGTTGCTAAAATAAAGGCAGTTAAATAATAACAATGAATTACAGAATTAAAAAAAAATTAAAAAAAATTGCTGATTCAGACCTGGGATAGCCTCATCTAGATAGTTTTCAGGATAATCCTAGAAATTAAAACATAAGAAAATAGTTCTGCCACAAGAATGCTAAATATATACAGAAGTATTGCCTGTGTATGTCAGTCATGGAAACTGTGTCAAAGGCAGTTTCAAATGAAAGCATAATTTTCCTTTTCAAAATATGAAGAAATGAACTAAACAAGTCCTGTCAGAATGCTGAGAATTATGCTATTTTCTACCTTCTAAATTTCTGTGAGATCAGATTGTACATTAATAAAACACAGAATCACATTCTCTAGGCATTTTCCTGTTTTTTGAGCAAAACAGAAACTTTACAACATGTCAGAGGAGCAAGCAGAGCTCTTTAATATTGTACTATTTCATCCTTCTCTCATAACGGTCGGTCCAAATTCTGCAGGGACATGCACAGTTTTAGCTTTATGCACTGTGAGTTATTTCTTGGACTTGACAGGAAACTGAATTCCCATTACATTAAGAAAGGCTTTCTCTTTTTGCGGTTCAGCTTGCCAATCTGTCAGCTACCCATATTGAGTTTTCTGATCAAGGATTCATGAGTGAAAATAAGTTTTTTTCTTTACAATGTCCAGGAAAGCTTTGGTCTAGAATTTAAAACTGCTGGATATCCCAACAGGTCTGATTCAGCCATTTTCACTAGTGATGAATTTGCATATTCTGTAAACATCCTCTCTTGAAAAATAATCAGACTCATTATTTTCTCAAAATACTACACTAGCACTTACTTTTATATTTAATGAAGGTTTTGACTATCAGTTTCAGGTAAATCAACATTACTAAGATTTATAATTACTTTTACACTATTGCTAAACTTATTCCAAAATCAAGAGGAATCCTGATCAACTTTAAGTACATGAAAAAAATGAAAAGTTTAACAACATTTTTATGAAAAAAATGTTGTTAAATGGCAACCCCACAGAGACATTTTGATTTAAAATCAGGGACAAATATGTCCATCACCCCAGATGTCATGCCTGATGTGAAGTGTGAGGACAGCTGACTTTACAACGCAGTGGTTCTTAACTTAAACTCAACATATTTGTCCAAGATGAAAGCACTGGCAATTTATTTTTACTCTTTTATAGATTTACATTACCTTCTTAGTTCTCCTTTCTTCATTTTGCATTACAGATTAAACTGATGCTTCCTGTTAACTTCTCAGCAGTCCAAGGAAGCAAATTATATTCCAACTAAAAAATATTTTGATCAGTATTAATGTTGTAGTGACCCAGAGGCCTTTTCCAAACCTTTTACAAATCTGAACTTAATACTAACTTTGTATTTTTAATACGGAAAACATCTGTTTTCTGTATCTTAGGCTACTAGATCCTGACACTAAATGATGATTCCCAAACTGAAAAAGTCATATTGGTGCAATACAATAACCTGGAAAGATCACCATTACATTGAACAATCAGGAGGGCTGTACGCAAAAAACTGTGTCAATAGAGACAGAACCTATATTTCTCATAATACAGCAAAGCTGAGGAAATGTCCAGATGAAAAGTGGTAACTTATGATGTCCCCTAAGGGTCCATACTGGGACCCTTTAATATATTCATTTATCACATACACAGTGGGATTGAGTGCACCCTCAGTAAGTTTGTGCATGACACCAAGCTGAGGGATGGGATGCCATCCAGAGGGACCTTGACTGGCTTGGAGTCAGTCCATTTGAACACTCATGAAAGCATTGCTTGAATGAAGGCCAAGTGCAAGTACCTGCACCTGAGGTGAAGCAGTCCTCAGTATAAATACTGACAGTAGGATGAATGGATTGAGAGCTTCCCTATGGAGAAGGACTTGGGGAGTCTGCTGTAAAAAAATTGGATATGAACTGGCAATGTGCTCTTGTCTTGAAAATAATCAGACTATACACGTAAAAGCTGTCACACACCATTTATGTAAAAAGGTTTAGAATATTGGAGTTCAGTCTGGAGAGGAGAAGGCTTCAGGAACACACTATTAGGGGTTTTCAATATATAAGGGGGGCTTATCAAAAAGGTAGGAATGACTATTGAGACCTGTAGTGATAGGACAAAGGGGCAGCGTTTTTAAACTGGAAGAGCATAGATTTAGATTGGACATGAATAAAAGTATTGTTATGGTAAGTGTGCTGAGATACTGGAACAGGTTGCCCAGAGAAGCTGTGGATCACAGGAAATGTTCAAGGCCAATTTGGACAGTGCTTTTAGCAACCTGATCTAATGGAAGATGTCCCCACCTTTACCAGGATGTTTGGCCTAGAAGATTGCTGAAGGTTCCTTCCAACTCAAATCATTCTATTATTCTAAGTTTCTGTTAAATAAAATGAAGGAAATGGAAGCATTTATTTACAATAAACGAATATATTTAAGAAATAAAATAATAACTAAAGTACATCCAAAACTAAGCTCCATGTATCCCTGCTGCGAAAGAAGCCTATTTATATATAGTACACAAAAAAATTCAAACACACAAAAAGATTCTACATTTGAAAAAATGTCCTTGTTCTGTCAAGGTAAGTGCTCTGCACAGGATGTACAGAAAGATGAACTCTTTTCTCTGCAGTCAACCTTATTGTAAAACAAAGTTCATGGGAAAAAAGAAAAAGGATTCCTTGAGGCTCTTCCAAAAACTTTCACCTTACCAAGGGGCATCTCAAAAAGTATCACAAGTTAGCATCTCTGTGGGTCAGGACAGCATAGAGAGTGTCAGAACAAGTGAGCAAAGAGTCAAGGAGAGATCAGACTTCAGATATGACATTTGGAAGAAAGATATGTCAAAAACCTCCAAGAAAACCACACACAGCCTTGGCAGTAAGTAGGACTTTTTTACCTGAGTTTTCTGTTTATGTTCACTTTTTTTCACTGAAAGGTACCATTTTCACTTCGAGAGCAGCATTAAATATGACTGATAATGTGTTTTGGAATGATTATTTCTACCTTGTAGTTTGAAGAATTGATCAGCACAGTTCATTGTTGCTGATAACTCAAGCAAATAACTCTTCCCATTCATATTACTGAGCTAGTTACAAAAGTTCTGTCACTGTTCTCCTATTTAAGAAGAAAATATCCTGATATTAAGCACCTACATCCTTCAGAGGACAACATTTTCTCAACATTTTTTATCTCCCTTTTTATTTGATGGCTCAGCCTCTTTTTATTCTTCTTTCTCGTTTTCTTTTTTAAGTGTTTTTGTTTTTTTTTTCTTTTCGTCCCCAAGAAAAAAAGTTTTCATTCTTATACATGGACATGGAGCTAAGTGGAATACACCTAACTATTTGCATAGGCTTTTGCTGTTACAGTTCATGAGCAATGGATGAGCTGTGACTAGCAGGCCACTTTTTTCTCACCCACTCAGGTTGGAGAACAAATCAGAAAGAGAAATAGAAGCCACAGAGTCACGGCTCCTCTCCCTCTCACCACGTGCTGGCTGTTGTAACAGAACAGCAAATGGAAGGAGAGCTGACTGTACAGCTGTGTCAAGTAATTTGGATTTGTTCATACCACTGAACCATGAGAAATGTTCTGGGTCAGAACAGATCATCAGTGAAGTTTGATGTAGTGCCACCATATGGCCTGTACTTGGCTTATTTCTTGGTTGTCTCAGTATCTCATTCTTTTGGCAGCTGGCACACAGCACTTCACATGTTACTGCAGGTTTTCATCTTGTGGTAGCTGCTCCATCCTTCCCCCTCCCTAGCCTTGGTGGACCAGTGCAGGAAGACACACCAAAACTCCAGCCCCAGGGGGAAGTTGTGAAGACTTGCTCCTCTTATATCTGTAAGTACTGCATCTGTAAGTACTTGGTGGCATGAGGCAGTACTATCTCTCCCCTAATTTGAGAACACACTTTTAGTTTTTGTAAAGCTACCTGTTTGCTTTGTCCACATCCCTAGAGTAAAAATTTTTTATATATACACATCATTTTTACATTTTTGACAGAGGAGAATTGTTTGAAGTAAACTTTCAAATTTTGCATTTGTAATAAAAATCCTGCTCATTTTTGACCTTGTCCCTCAGAGTAAATTTTCCATTTTGCTTTATGTTTGCATGCATATTTTTAAAAGATCTTTTATTATTATGTTAAATTATTTTTCCTTGGTGGATCTTATTTTTTCTTTGAGATGCTTTTCATATACTTATGACAAATATATCTTTATATTACTTTACAACTTTAAATTCTTTTCTTCCTAAAGTGCCATCTAGCTAAATCATTCTTTCAAAGCCCAAGCCTGTCTTGGTTAACACCTCTGGAATATCACAAAGTGCTGGAAGCACATTGTTAGAACAGTCTGGTTACCATATTGTATTAATTGCCTTAGGAAAAAAACATGAAGAAAAGGAAGCAAAAATTCAAAGTGACATTGACACCAAGACTTCAACTCCTCTAAAATTCCCAATCCTAGTTCAGCAGGGATAAAGGGTGTTGGCTAAAGAAATATGTATGGTCTTAATGTTCGCTTTATAGGCTGAGCCAAAGCTGCATTTCATTGCAGGTAATCATTTATGTCAGTATAAACTGGAATATTCCTTAAACTATTTCAAGGGATACAATGAATCACCAAGTTTTGTGAAACTTTACTGGGATTAATATAGTGTTTTGGTGAAATTTTAACCATGGCCGCAGAACAAATTTGTAAACTACTAAAGTTAAATAGTGGTAGGGAAGAATTCTTGAACATTAATACAATGATGAGATAAACTGATTAACTGCATAGTTGATTTGTTTGGTTGCACTTTCTTTACATTTCTCTAAAAATAATTAGTTTAATTATTTCTCTAGCATATTGGTGTCTTCTTATGTATCCAGTGATCGTGCTGGGGAGGTATAGCATATACTTTGGAGGTTGTGAAACAAAGAGTTGAAGGGTAGAGCTGGCAGTTGTTTGAAATGAGGCTCTGGTCATCAAGTTGCAGAGATTGGAAAAAGTAAGGCACCCTAGACAAGAACAGGAGTTTGCTGTAATTTAGTGAGACACTAAACTGAGACTAAGCCTAGGAGCCTAAGAGCAGAAACCTGCTCTGCATGATTGCAATAGAAAAAAAAATATATATAAAGTCATCTGATTTCAGTTCTGACCTAACTATTTAGGAATTTCTCAAAAATTAATCAGTCATGTAAATAAACCTTTATAAGGTAAAGGCTGAGTTGCATCTAGTTCAATAATATGGTGAATAAGGGGCTGCTATAAAACCATACTTAAAAATACAAAAAAGTAGTAAATATTCAGAAAAAGGGAAAAAAATAGAGAAAAAAAAGATTTTTAAAATGTTTTGCTGTTTTCCTTCTCCTAGTTATTTCCAGTCCAGTTTATTCATGTGAGGTTCTGTTTCACTAGGTAATTCCTCAAGTCATTGGGGAATAGATGGGAAATCAGATTCATTTGAACAGATTCTGCATTCATTAAGTAATCACACTGCCATGTTGGTGTAATTCAGGGGCAACAAAAGTAGAAGAGTAGAACCCACTAAGTTTTGGTTATAGAATCAAATGGGCTTATGCAGAGTTGTTTGCTGCAATTTTGTCTAGAGTACTGTGTAACATTTCAGCCACGATTATGATAATCCACCCTGAACCCCTAAAATGCACTTTTCAGTGGAATAATTAATGTGTAAGATGAAGTTTATCAATTGTCAAGAACAAGCAAAAATAGTGACCAGGAAAAAAGGCAGCTATATAGAAAATAGATAAAAATATGAAAACAATCAAACAGATAGGTGAAGAAATAGTCATTTAACACTACATGTTGTGACTGATCTTATACAATACTTCACCCATATTTCAGATCAAAACCATGCATTAAGGATAATATCTTAAACAATATTCTTCCTGAGGGTGTCTGTGAAACACAAAATGAAATGCACATCTAATTCTTCCATCTTTCTTGCTTTATCTAGCCATCAGCTTGTTCATGATTTTAGCAGATGTTTCTGCTTTTGGTTGCAAGACAACTTAATGAACCAGGTTTTTCTCTCCTTCCTTTTCATCCTCCAAGAAGCAAATGCATTTGCAAGCAAATTCTTTGCTATACTTTGAAAATGAATTTTGCATGTTTCACCCAATGTTTCCAGCACGCTTATATCGTGAAATTCGTATTTTAGTACATTATTTATGAAAATATCTAAATAATTTAAAAAATGTGAGGTTCGGAATGGTATGACCAACAAGAGGACCCACTTTCAGTGATGCTAATTGCAAGATAAGTCTTTGTCAAAGCTCTTACAAGTTGTACCCCATTCTCTGTTATACAGAGCAGAATAAAGCTGGGTCCTGAAATGATTGCAGTAACATTTTAAGCTATGTTGGAAGTACCACACACCAGTAAAACACATTGGAATGAAGAATAATGGATCTATCATTTTGTGATTTGAACCTCCTCAGATGGTATTAAGAGTTTCACAGTTAACTTAAAAGCTTTTATTGTGACTGCAGGCAACAGAAACACCATCAGTAGCAAATATTGTATTGAGGGAACAGGTTCTTTGTTAGTGTTAATTTAAAAAGCTGATGGGGAAAAAATGTCCTTTATATCTGTTGGAAACCATGCATAGATGTTCAGATAAAATATTTCCAAAAGACTTTTGTAGGGAAACTGCTACAGGATTTTCATTAAAATATTTATTCAATAGGCTTTCCAGAAAATTTCACAACTCACGTCCCAATTAAACTAATAAGAGCTAAANGTCCCAAATAAACAAATAAGAGATAAATACATATATATATATATATATATATATATATGTACTTTCTGGTGATTCCAGCACTTATCTTTCTCAACTCTTAAAATCTATTTAAAATCTTGTTTTTAATGTTATCCAACAAAGCCTTTTTTTTTTTTTTTTTTTTT
>VYXD01015344.1:22630-48619 GCA_013397195.1 Hylia prasina
ATATGAGTTTAGACACAGTTCTGTTTGAGGCAGGGAAGTCTGTTTACATACCATCCAGAATATGTGCTAAAAATTTCTTGTCTAGTCTTCTATAAGTACCATGAATGCTGATATCTCAAGGGCACAACTATCTGACTGAAGGAGAAGAGAGAGTCTGAAACACTTAAAAAACTAGTCAAATTAAGTAAATTGGATGCAGAATTAAACTCTTGGTGAATATTAAAAAATTTAAAATAAACTCAAATGTTTCTGAATCTTGAATAATTTGTAGAGTACATAAGTCAGATATAGCTGGGAAGAGGCTGCGTGGTTACTACAGATTCCCACGTGGGTGCACATCATATTTACTCTGTCCTGCTGGAAAAGAAAGGTGGTGAGGCAAGCCAGAGTTCTTTGCCTGGAATGTCTGCGTTGAGCAGTAAGCAGGACTGGGACCTGCTACTGACTGCTCTGTTGAATCTTATTGAAAACTATGAAACATACTTCTTTCATTTTGGCGGGTGGGTTTTTTTTGGTTGGTTTTGGTGTTGTGATTTTTTTGTTTGTTTGTTTTGGTGTGGGTTTTTTTTGTTGTTGTTGTTGTTTTTTGTTGTGTGTTTTTTTTTTTTTTTCCCCCAGGGTTACTTGTCAAATGGGTAAGATTTTTCATTCTGGTGAGGAATTTTGAATCTCTTACTAAATTTGGCTTCTGATAGATAGTCTGATAATGTATGAAAGGTTCCTTTTAACTTTATTCAGGAGTCAGTGCAAATCTCTGAGAAGTCTAAACTGCTGCTTCTATTGCAACCAGTAACAACACTATTGAAAGAATGCACTATAATAGAGTAACCATATGTTCAGCCATTGTAAGTACTTTCTTTTTTCTTCAAAAATGATACGTGCAGTGTAATTCAATACCACTGCAACTTACGATAGTTTCATGCTCAAGCTGAGGGATTCTTCTCGCACTATATTAATCATATAGGTTTTACCCCTAAAATTTTATACCTATTTCAGAGAAAAATGGCTAACTTACAAAACAGTTTGAATCTCTGGCAATTCAAAATAGGACCAGCATGCTCTCATTCAGTGTTTAGCTTCCAAATTTTAAAATTTTAGTCAGTATTTCTGCTCTTCTTATTTGGCCAAATACTTTTTGCTTTGCTAATGTCTCTCTGTAGGTTTTATAAAGTTCTTTATTTTCCACTTTATAATCTCAATAATATTGTTGAAAAATCAGCAGTAATATTAATAACTTTCTCTACTAACCCCCTGCCAGTTCCTACAATCCATCTAAGATGCCATGATATTGATTAAAAAAATATTCTTATTTGCATCAGATTTGTCTAATGCTCTTTTTCATTGAGGAGTTACTACTAACCAATATCACTTTTCAGAGTGTGTGACAGACTATTAAAGGTGTAGAGAAAGAGAATAATGTAGTGTCTCTCTGCTTCATAACAGGCTAATCAGCATAATTTTAAAAAAAATCTTTTTAAATATTGTGGTTGTTGAAATATTGTGGTTTTTTTTTTTAATCTACTTTAATTGCAATTAGTCATACTGACTACAGCAGGATTGGCAAGAGCCAGGTTATATGATGCCAGACACTGTACAAAGTCAGAGACAGTCCTTGCTTCAAAATCTGTCATTTGATATCTTTTTTTGTTGGAAATTTTCATTATCACCTCTAAGTACATTCTTAGGACATAACCATATTGTTGCAAGTGACCAAAAATGATTTCTTGACACTCCTAAAGTGTACCAGGCCTTGCTTCACTCCACTGAGAGCACAGAATGCTACCCAGAAGCTGTGAAGTCTTAGTGAGTGATCAGGCAAGTAATGCTGCAACTGTGGTGATGACAATACAGAAGTAAGAATTTGATGCTTTCAAGCACTTACATTAAGGGAAAATTAAAAACCTAAGGTGCTTTTCTTTCTTTTTCTTTTTTTTTTTCTTTTTTTTCCCCTTTCTTTTTTTCTTTTTAACAAGGGTATTATGTTCTATTAGCAAAATTTTGCAATGCAGCAGAGAGCTGATCCTTAGAGTCTGAGCTTGTAAGCAAATAAAGCAATAAGTAGAAAAAGCATGACACTTCTGAAAGATGTTAGAGGCAGCGTTTTAAAGGAATATCTAAGCATTATTGGCAGACATCCAAAAGAATGCATTTGTGATGAATACATTTAAACCTGGCATGGCTACAGCATTAAATATGCTCACCTGTTATGTTTGCTTCTCAAATAAAGAGAAGGAACAAGGGCTGAAGAATAGGACAAGAGTTTGGTAATGATTTGCAGACAACTGGTTGAAACTGAGATCAGTATAAAACGGACCCAGGAGGCAGACACAGTTTATGAAGTAAGAAGAATAATGATACAGATAATTAGGAGAATTATATTTGTTCCTCTTTCTCTAAAGCAGCAGATGCCAGCTGTTAGAAGTTGAATATTAAAACTGGTGTCCCTGTAGTATGATCCTGTACAAAGGAACCTCAGTTGTAATATCATGAAACAATGTTCTTAAGAATATGCACATTCTTATTTTTCTTCTTCAATACTTTGCTAAGCCTTTACCACAGCTAGAGGCAGGCTACTGGGTCCCAGCTGGGTCAGGTTTGTTGAATTCTTTGAAAAGCTAAATAAGAATTCATATGGCTCTTTTCCCCCCGAAATAAATCTTTCTTCCACAAGGAATTCTGTCACTTACAATTTTTCTGGCAAACTAAAATGTTTTAACATTCTGTATTTTAATTACTATTTGTTTACTTCATAATATACACAATTTTACTGTCTGTGAATGGCATTTTTAAAATACAATACAATTTGTCAGTAACAAATTCCTGTTATATGCACTTACTGCTTGATAAGATCAGTTGCTTTAGAGAGAGAATCTCTCTTCACTTCTAACAGAAAGATTGCCATACTGAGGAAAAGGAAATATTAACTCATTTAGGTCTTCAGGGATAAATGAAACTCAAGCAAATATTGTATGTTCTGACAACAGAAATTGAAGCATGGTGTTAAGTCTTTGATAACTATTTTTCTTTTTTAATTAATACATTATTTCCAAACTAAGAACTTAAAGAGAAGCCATTTACTTTTTATACACCTACATATCTGTATATACACAGAGTATCTGAGTAATGAATTTTTTCTTCCTAAAGATTGTTTTCTGTCTTGACTTAGATATATATGTGCACATACACAGATGCTATTAATGTATATGCATAGTACATTTTCCATGCTCTGATTAGCAATGGGAGCCAGCTTCAGTTTCGAAGAGCCATAATTAAACACTGGCCTGAGTTCTATACCTAACTCAGGGAAAACTAGACCAAACTGATTGTTCAGTGATCTTTGTTGTCTCCTCACAAACAGTGAATCAAGTCCCGGTTGTGGAGGGAGGAATGAAAAGAAGAAAGAAGTGCAGGCTGCCGTAATATCTGTTTAACCAATTGACATGAATTTAATATCATCTTTCTTTTATTGTGAAGAAACTGTTAAGTGGTTAGAAAGTTTGTCTTGCAACTCAGTGTTGCCAGCTGATAAGAATGCAGGGCACCTCCTACCTGTCTTGTCCTCTGTGCAGGAGCCAGTTTTCAGCCAGCCCCCACTGACAAAAGTCATTCTTCAACATTTCTTCTTGCTGGTCAGAAGCAGAGCACTTTAGTGACCTTTCTGCTCCTTAGAAAATATCACAGAATACTGCAGTACAGAGTCTGCTATCTACAGATTTCACAAGTGGCATTTTTTTACCTGGGATATCAGTTTACTAAATTTGAAAGCTGTCATATTTGATTAGAATGAAAGCTTGCCACAAGATCTCTTTCATTCAAAACCGTTTCTTTGCACCACTGGGAAAAGTATGAGTTTCCTTCTATAGTTTTCCAGGATGACTTACTCTTTTCTCTTAAATCTTAGGCCTTTTGGTTTGGCCTAAGACACTTCTCTTTACATTGCTGGCAATGCAGACACTGAAGGAGTAAGACCTAAAAGTATGGCATGCATGACACAAAGCAATATGATATTCCATTTTAGAAGTGTTTGTGTCTTTGGATGTCTATCTAAATTCATATGTGCACCTACTGTAATGATTTTACTGTGCTTTTCATATCTGCTAGCACATAGGTGTCTTCAAGGTGAGGGGATTACTGAATCTGAAAATCTGAAAGCGTTTAGGTTGCTGTAACTCCCTTCCTGCAAAGCAAGGATTCACAATAGTCTTATATTCAAACACAAGCATGTGCTACATATACACACACGTGCACATCTGGACACACATATCACACATGTGTGTTTGTGTCCCAGGTAAGTTCAGTACTCACACTAGCTCAAATGGCACCAATGATCTCTTCCCATTCCATTCAATGCCTGATTCTGAGGAAGGTTCAGTAGTGGGAAAGACCCATGCACACCTGCATGTACCTGTACATGCATAATATGGATCCCTCCTGAAGCTTAATCTCTCCATTGGCTTCTCATGGATCCAAATCTACCCAGTTGTCACGCCTGGACAAATGAGCCACTGAGACCCCAGGGCCCCTTCCAGCTGCTGGTACAGACCTTTTACACTTTCACACCCACACTCCTTCCAGTTGCTGACATTCAGACCCACATAAACTCACCTGAGTTGAAAATGGAAAAAAGAAAGCAGAGAAGACTGTGTTGCTGAACAGCCAGCTGCATGTTTACATCATCCTTTTATTGTCTTATTCCTCTATTTTTGTCCATGCTTGTCCCCCCCCAATCTATCTTGTTCCCTTCCATTTTCCATCTTTGGTTCCTCCCCTAACCATGCTAGAATGTCCTGTGTGATCCCATAATATGCCCCATACCCTGAGCAGTGAACCCCCTCAGTTAGAAAGGTGACTTCCAGAACTTCTGTGTTGGCTCACAGTGGTGGCTAGTCCCATCTTGATATGGGTAGAGGCTGACACTCTCTTGGGATCACTGTGGGAAATCCTGGAGTTTATTTCTCAAAAGGGTTATTAGGGCTTCCATGTCTGGCACTGTGCCTCTCTGCACCTTCATGCCTATGTGTGTGTGTGTGCACGTAGGAGATTTTAATCACATGAACTGACATCCTCATCTCCTTCTCTGCTGTTAAATTAAACTTTTTGTTTGGGAACTATTCAGACACAAAATAGAGGGAGACATTCCAAACAGTTTTACTTAGCCTTACAGTATCAAGGCAGGTGAAGGGTCCCTAGAAGAATGCGAGAAACAGATGTCAGAAAGAAAAATATAGCATGTCAAAATAAAAAAAGAAAAGTAAATTATTATGTTTGGATAAATAAGCATTATTTAAGTAATAAAAGTTCCAGGACCAACATTTAAAGGAATACTAAAATGAAGGTTGAGTCTGATGTACTTAGAGAGTATTAGTGTTTTAGTGGGATTCACCAGATAATGAAATATTCACAACTAGGCTTAGGAATGTCAGTCTGTTGGTTAAAGGTCAGTTCTGAATAAGTAGCTAAAGGAGGCTAATTTGCAGTGATGTGATTAATTCTCCAAGACTATGATGACAACCCACTGTTGTCATTCTCTAGTTATCTCTGAGAGAACAATTAAGGAAATCTTTGATGAAAACATTACACAGAATTTATAATAGGCTTTCAAACTTTGAAAAGATTTCCAGGAGTGCTTTAGAGAAAATCTGTGGTGTCTTGATCCACATGTTTGTTTTTTGCTTTGTTTTTCTCCTGGTACTGTTACAGGGTTTCTTGACTCAGCATTATATTGTCAACCCACAACATGCTAGTGAGTTGGCTCCTGTCAACTAACTCTGATGAGTGGTCAGCTGAGGATTCAGCTATTCTGTTTAAAAGCAAGACTTTTTTTTAACTTGCTCTCATTCTGTATCCCCTCAAATATAATTTGAATGAATGCTTATATGATCTCTGTGCAGTATCCAATCCACTGGCTGGAATCTTTCTGGAAGTATACCATGGATCCATAGGCTAGGATGTACAGCCAGCCTGTTTTGAGGCAAAAGATGGAAAAGAATATCTTATAGCTACAGTGAACTGACTATATTTAGACGCACAAGGATTTTGAAAGTGGTCTTTATTGTTCAATAGTGGAATAGAGGGAAACTAGGACATTTGCCCATGATTCCAGTCTTCCAATTTATGGCACTTCCAATTGAAAAATTCCAGTCTTCCAATTTATGGCATTGTCTTTAAGCATTACTAACTATGTCAGCTGTCTTCAACCCCTGTTCTTGGAGGACAATGACAATCCCATTTTCTCTTCTCCTTGATGCAGTGTTCCAAAAGTCAACCTTGGCCATTCTTACATCTGTTGTGAGGCAAAGGGTGTCAAGAGTTTGAAAGAGCACCGAAGAACAATTCTCTTAGAACTTTCTTATCTTTGATGGCAATCTGAATTTCTGCTTCCCATTTGTTTTTTTAATCTGCTGTGACTTCTCCATTTCATACTACTTTGGATTTCAGAGAGAATGGCTATTTTTCTTTTAAATATATCTGTATTTTCCTCTTTCACTGTGGTAATTTATTTTCACTGTCAGAGTAAGGCAGACTGCTGCATATCAGCATAGGGATTTTTTAGATGTATAAGTATGTAAGGTATTTTGAGAATTTGGTAGGGGTTTTTTGGTTGTTTTTTGATTAATTGTTTAGATGAATTCTGACCTGATTCAGGGATGTAATATTTTGTTCCACCTAAATTCTTTATGTATGTACATACCCATTTAATGCAGAAGATATAAAAATCCTTTTAGAATGAGGGCTAGAAAAAAAATCAAGTAAATGTTGTTATTCATTTCACATCCATGACTGATAGAAGCAAATACTGAGTTTGGTTCTACTGGAAATACGTAAGTTTATTGAAGCTATAAGTGATCAACTGATGAGCATGTAAAATCAGATGCAAAATGCAACAGTAATATTTTATTTTTATTTATACTTTTTATATTCTTGTCCATGTGAGTGATTAGGGAAACCCATTTCTTTTCAATCCAAACTTCTATTCCCACTTTGATTTACTATCATGATATGATAAACCTTACAAAGTGTTTGGTATTACCACTATCATAAAGGTAGACTTTTGTTTCTTTCATACCACAGGAGTAATAAATAAGGGACATTTTTATTGGTCAGAATAAAGGTTTTCTTCTAGAAGAAGAAAATAGGATGTCATCTGGATAGGACATGCATCCTGTGTTTTATGGTCTATCCACATACGAAATCTTCAAAATGGTCTATGAAACAGACCTTGGAAAGACAGTATACATCTGAATTTAAATAAAAGCTACTGGTCTATTATATTACTATTAGTACTGAATATTAATGCGTTTGAAACAAAATAGACCCCCACAGGTTCTTGACATCAATACAAAATTTTGCCTTTGAGAAACTGTATCAAAAAACGTTTTAGATGTAATTGTTATAATGCTTGTATCACCTCTACTAATGACTATGCAAATGTGTTCAACAACAACAACAACCAACAACAATTAAAACTCTGGCTTTAACAAGGGCAAATATTCCTTCTAACTTTTCTTTCCATACGTCTGTAAATCTTTCCAAGTAACCATATTACACCAACATAAAAACAGTTTGGATATTCTGGTTTTAGCTAGTATAAAAACAGATGAGCAACAATCATTTTATTTTACTAGAGTTTCATCACTTTACAGAGGCAGAGATTCACTCTCAGAATTTCATAAAAAAGAACATCAGATTCAACATTGTGGTAAGCCTTCTGGCAATAAATCAAATAGATCCTACCAGTATTTCTGTAGTTCAGAGAAAAGTACACCTGCTTTCTGTAATATTTGATAATGTCTAGCTTAAAACCAGCTAAGAGAGTCCTCTTTTGTGAGGAAATTCTAACAGTTGATTTTATTTAATCTTAAATAGAAATAAATACCTTGCTTGAATATTTTTTATGAAGAACAAGGAAATTAATTTCCTTGTATTTAGACATTTTGTAGACTGTATAATTTTTGTAACAGTAAAGTTAAACACCATTTCAGTTTGCATCATTCTGATCTAATGTAACTTTCATAGGGTTTTTTTTTCCCCATATAACTTGGTAATATGTATTAAATATGGGCCTTTAGTGTATTAGTATGTTAAATTCAGTAAGCCCTCCTAATAAGTAAATTTAAAATGAGGCATCCATTTTTTCTTTTCTTGACTTCTGTCTTGTTGAAGTGAAATGTTCTCTCATAATTTACAAAAAAAAAGGTCAAAATTGATAAAAAGCTGTTAATAAAAAACTATGTTTTTAAAACTGTCATGCTGAGAATTTTGAACCCAGTTTTAATTTTTTTTATATCAAGAGCTGTTATCTTTTCAGCAATCCAGAACTCAAGCTGTTTTGCTCAGGATATAATTACAGATACTTGTTCTCGGTATACAAAATGTTCTTCAGGGCTTTGAAACCCTGTTCAAATATTTGAAAACAGTTTTAGTTACCTAAACCAAAGTTATTGATATTTTTTAGAGTATTAAAACTGAAATTACTCACAGAAAGTCAATCCGAGAAACTTTAATTTAAACTCCTCTTAAAATTTTACAAAATCAATGTATTTTATTGAGTTCTATCAAAAATTTTTGATTTCTATAATTTTTTCCAATCTGACAAAAAAAAAAAAAAAAAGGAGGCAGCTATATTATTTCTGATGAACTCTTGGAGTCAGAACAAGTTTACAGCAATAATGTGTATGATGAGAACAGTGTTTTGAAAGATGGTGCGCATTTTTAGACATGGAATTTCTGCCTGTCAAGCAGTAATTTTGTGACTGCTTTGACCACAGATGCCGATAGTGAAGGACTCTAAAAGCCCCACATACTACATGCATTCCCCATGAATTTATTATCAGAGATAGAGTAGGTAGAATATTATTCAGGAAGAGGGATAGTCTCCTAGCCTCTTCCATGCTGGGGACTAAACACCCTTATGTATATTGAAACACTTACGACCGCTGTTCAGTGTAGTGTGGTCAGGTAATGGCAGTCCAGCTGTGCAGCTGTGTGCCTTCCCTTTTTTCTCATTCTGTTTTTAAGCACTGAACCTTTTAAATATTACAAGTGCTGCTTTGAGACACTGCATAGAAAGTTTGCACTACTGCTGTCTGTATTGGTCCTGTGTTGATCACTTGGTATCTTTTTGCCAGGGGCAGATGTAACCAGCAATCAGAATAGAAAAAAAAAGAAAATTTTTGTAATGAACTTTGCTGGTACAGTAGGCAGTAATGTAAAACTATGGACGAATTTGTACTCTTTCTAAAAAGAAAGTTATATTTCCAAGGTTATTGTGTTTTCCGGGGGGTTTTTTGGTTTTTTTTTCTGTGAGAATGGTAATGCAAAAATCTCAGCATTGTCACCCTCCACTTCGCTCCCACACAAAGACGTAACTTTTGTCAACTAAGGAAGGAATGGAGGAAAGATGGGGAAAAAGGATGGTGATGTAGGATGCCATGTTGCCACATATTCAGAAAGGCTAGCTTGCTGATATGAGACTTGAGTTCTCAAGATAACATCTGCTCTGAACCAACCTCTCAAAGAGTTTCAGTGCCTATGGATTATGTAGGGTTTCTTAGAGCTAGCCACTACATCCAAGCAGTGATATTCACTGAATGGTATTTCTGATGGAGGAAGGGGATGCGTTGTTCCCAGGCAGAAAAGATGTTGAGGGTGAAAAGGTAAGATGTGAGGGGTGTGGGCCTTCTCTGGTACTCCTCTTTAGCATTTATGCACGGACCTCAAGCTCCTTGGCAAGGACAGAAAGTCATACCAAGAACTTCAAAAAGATGGGGAGGACATATTAAAGCTTAGATGATGTGGTTTCAAGTTCCTTTGTTCTGTCACATTGTGTGTATGCCTTAGACATGAGAAGGTCAGGGAAGGAAGGAGGGGCTCTGTGGGTAACTCAAAGTTTTAGATCCTTAACATGACAAGCTTATGTTTATTAGCTGAGGAGAAATGGGAGGCACAGAAGGAATGGAGGTAGATGAGTATCAGATATATTATTGACAAATTTCATTTCAGCTTTTGGATGTTGGAGTCTTGCACCTACCCAGAAGAGAGATGAGACCAAATATGTGCCTCTGACTGACTGAAGTCTAACACACGTCTAGATTGGTGTTGTTATCACAAAAATGTGTCTCCTAGTGTAAGGATTCTGAGATGTAGTTCACTTTTTAAATCCACATTAACCATTGAAATAGCTTGCTGGTAATGAATTAGAGTCCTGTTTCCCACTGGAGCTGACTCAGCCCTCACTGAGTGGTCCCATGCAGAGGACTGTCTGTGAAGGTCTGCTATTTCTACCCTTCTCTTGATCTGTTTTGGTCATTGACTGACTGAGTTGAGAGATATAGAGAATCTATACTTATATGTTCTCCAAAATAAAGGGATTTGTAATTTTGTATAGAATATTAAGCTAGATAGAACAATGGCTGGGTATGCTTCATTCTATCAGCTGCTGAAGTAGAAATGAATACTGTTTCAGAATAGAGTAGAAAACCACTAACTTGTTATGTATTTAAGGGAGTCATTGAAGATATAAGCATAAGTTTGGACCTTGTGTTATGAACAGTTAAAAGAATTTCTCTGACCAAAGGCAATAAAATCATATGCTCCTAATTTCAAAGTAAAGTTATAAAAAGTAATGGCTCAGGACTATTTTTTTCAAACTGTAGCTGATATGGTATGTTAACTTCTTTGACAAAAGTTATCTATTGCAATGACTTTATTTTTTTAATTATAGTTCAGTTAACTTATAACATTTTAAATCTCCCATCTCCTCTACCATTTCTTCCCTATAAACTAGTTCTATGCAAGAAGATGAAGCCTCTGTGCTCTAAAATAACCATTTAGACTGGCAATGCAGAAGGTGCACTAATTAATATAATCAAAACCATAAGCCATTACTGCAAGCTTGAAATGGACAATTTAATGGACTGAGTTTTATGCACTTTCTAATGAAAGTTGACCCCTTTGGTTAATCAGAATTCACAGTAACTCAGCAATGTCTAAGTGTTGCATAAAATTCTTTACCTGAAGCTGGCAGATAGACTGTGGTTAAAAGAAGAGAGACAAGGAAAGCAATAAAAGAGACCTCATAATAATAAAAAAAGACCTCATAAAAGTCCATCATATGCATTTATTCAGGTTAGATATGTGATACTATTCAATATGCTTTAGGGAAGGAACTATTTCTGAAAGAATAAGGAAATCTATAGTTAGAAAGACACGTGTGGTGTTTTTATATAAGTGCTGCAAGTCGTTTGTTCCTGGCTTATTAGGGCCAATATAATTCTTCCACTTAGACTTCAACTAAACAGTTATTAGTTAAGCAAAGTGTCCTAACAGCACTTCACATCCAAGGCCTAATTTCACTTCAAGGGTATAACTGGTGATATAGGAACATAAAGGGTTCAATAATGATTTTTGTCTTTTAAGTACATTCAGTCATTTTTCATTTTGATTGTCTAATTTACTGAATATTAAGACAAAGCATGAGGGCCTTGTATTTTAAGACAATGTCACAAATACTGCCAGAATGAAGTAACAGAAATGAGACAATCTTAAAAATGTAGGAGGTTGACTACAAAATTTGAAGATGGAAAAACAATGAAGATGCTGAATCTGTGCTCCATTGGTGCAAAAAGAGATGTTAACAAAGATCTAAATTAACTCATGGCTGCTTATAAGGCTATCCTTAATTCCCTTATTACTTATGAACCTTTATTTAAATCTGTATTAAACTAAATTAGTAACTTTTTTCTATTCTCTTTGAGATTTGTGAATATTTAATTTTAAGTTTTTGTTTGTTTGTTTTGGTGGGGTTTTTTGTGTTTGTTTGTTTGTTTGTTTTTAATACAAAAAGTCAATTTTTTTAATGGCCTTAAAAATGTAGGAGCAAAAATACCCTAATGATAACCATTTTCTATTTTCAGATGAAAAAATAAATGAAAACAAAAGTAGTTTTTTACTTCCTGACCACAGTAAAGAGTCTGTGCATTAAGAACATTGCAATAATACTTAGACAGATGCCTGATTTTATAAGTATAATCTTGAGTGATTTTACTTTGCGAAAAATGTCATTAGTATAGTGGTTCATGTGTGATATGCACTTCACAATCTTCTCTTAACAAGATTTTCCTTCACAGAAGTGGTACCTAGTTTTAAAAGAAAGAAAACAAACAAACAACAAAAAAATCACAATTATACCTCATTATCCATATTTCAATGGCTTTGATAAATGAAGACTATCACTGTCCCTGTAAGTAATGAGTATGTGTACAAAGAAAATAGTTACTGACAGCCTGTGAGTGCCTTATAGCCACTTCTTAAATGTAGCTAATAATTTTGCAATTCTTAATTTGTATTTTCATGATATAAAATGTTAGAAGGAAAAATCCTAGCACAGTTTTTTGCTACTATTTGTGAAATAATAGAGAATTACTGTCTAATTGCAGTAATGAGAGAGTCGATGCATCTCTAGTATTCTTTCTTTGTAATTTTTAGATTCAACATATCCATTCTTGTTTGGGGGGTGGAGGAATCAGTGGTGGGTACACAAATAAAGAATTGACCTCTGTGTTTCAGGGATTTACAATTTTTCTACAAGTAGTGTTTACATTTCTGTGAGTTATTTTCTTAATGATTAAAAATGTTTCATAATTACTTACATTTACTGGACCTAAATTTAAATTCTGAAAAACTGGTGATTTGAGACTGTTTCATTAGCACCTCATGTTCAGCGTAAATAGAATTTACAAACACTCTAGTCCTCTAATACACTGCTATTGGAGGCAGGGGTCTAATAGGCTTCATTCTTTTGACATCAGTTGTATTTGCAAAGACTGTTAACAACATGAGATCAATAAAATTAAATTATTAACACTAGTGTTTAGAACAAGCACAATCAGATGCTTCCTCTTACTTCAGATAATACTCATCACATTTATGCCAAAGCCTTCTACACAAATAATGCTTTCCAGGTAATTTAATCTTCCAGTAGATTTCTACATGGGAACACAAAATGCATGAGAACAAATTGTCTCCTTATTACCCCACTGGATATGAAACATCTCTGTTCATTTAATGGAGTTCACTGAAATTAGCTTTTTGTGAGGAAAGACAGATTTTGACCTCTTTGCCTCCCACAATTCAGAAATACAATTAGTCAGATAAGAAAGCTGTTGAGTAGGAAAGGTCTCAGTTTGTGTAGAACCTGCAGACAGCTTCAATAGCTTCACATAGCTCTTGGAAGTTTATAATTTGCAAGCAACTCAAGTAACTGTCAGTTCCCTCCTCCTGTCTTCGGTTTCATGAAGTAGTCATAAATATGTGACTGTATAGACAAAAAGTATGCAAGCATAGCAAGGATTATCCTTTAGCATTGTTTTTTGTATTAGATTGCTTCAATGTGTTTTCATGAAGGAAAGCCTCAATTTGAATTTTTAATTGTGTTTAAATGCATTTTTATTGATATAAAAGCCTGTTGTGAATGCTATGTAACCTCTTTCTCTAAAATAAAAGGCCTGGCAAACAGGACTTCTCTAGGTAGAGGACTCCTCAGCAAACAGATTGATTCTCTGGGCTCTGTGTGTGTGTGCAAGAGAGAGACCAAAACAACCCATTAGCGAGGGAAGTCAGTCAGTACAACCACATATATTGGTACATATTTCCTCATCTCAGCATAATTTCACTCTCAGTCTCTATCAATATCTACATTAAAGAAAACCAGCTATTTTGTTCTCATCCATGAGTCTTTAATAAGTTCATTGTCAGCACTGACCAATCAGCACTTCAGGCATTCTTCCACTGACTGGTTTGAGGCAGTAGTGACATACTAAACCAGAAATATTATTGTCGTTGCTTTCTAAGGAATCTGGTCAGTGTTTATTTATTTTAAAATTATATTCCTACAAAACAGTTAATTTCATTTAACTCCTAGAAGTCATGCAGGATAAAATACTAAAGAATGCAGGAGCAGATGACTTAAAATACCCAGGTTTGTATGTGTTTTAAATCATATATTCAAACATATTTTATATTCCCTTCTCCACAGCAACCATGAAAGTACTTTTTTTTTTTTTTTTTTTTTTTTTTTTTTTTTTTTTCAGAAATAGGTATCTATGGTTTCTTTTTATCAACTCTTGGTGAGATAAAGTGCATGAATCAGAATGACAGCAATAATGTAGTGGAAGAAACTGCATTTTGAAGAAATGGATGCTTTCTCAAATCTGCAAAGCAAAATAGACCATCATGCTCTCAAGCAATGCAAGTGAAGGGGAACAAAGCCACACACTTACAAGTAAATAAGTCAATACTGATCTAGTTTGCTGCTTTGTTAATTTAAGTATGTAACTTTATCTCTTCCTACCTCATTTTTCTCATATGTATAAGAACATATTAAAACTAATATGAAATATCAATATAAATTACTTTTTCAGGAAATCCTTTTCCCTCCTGAACTTTCTGTTTATGAAAGCTGTTAGGGCAGTGAATTTAAAAAGGATTAAATTCTGTCACTGTATAAATGCAATAAGAATTGTATAATTAAACAAGTGGATCCAAGCATCTGAGCACTGTGGACAAATTCTCAGTGCAAAATGCACTCTGGAATATTGATTTTAATTTATTTATTTATTTATTTAATTTTTTTTTTAAATGTTAATCAATAATATTACTCAATGGAACAATAAAGCATATTTAGAAAATTATGCAGAAGCTGGTATTCCAAAGTACATGAAATCCTGGAGCAGAGTTAAGGACACCATCATATAGACTGAATTACCCTCCTCTTTCTAGAGAAGCTAGATTGTTTTCTAGCACTTTCAAGAAAAAGTCTATCCTACTTGTCAGCTCTGCCACCCAAAATAAGAATTTCTCTAGAAAGTTTGAGTTTTCCCAAAATGTGAAATTTTCTGTGGGATAAGTCTCAGTCTCTGACACAAGATTAAATCCTCAAAAATCGCACTAAAATCAAGATAGGTACTACTAGAACTGGAAATTTTGAGATTTGGTCAGTAGGTAAGTCTTCCATTCAGATCATTCATTATTGTTACAACATGCTTTCTCCTAGAATTGCTGGCATAAATTCTCTTTTCCTCAATTTACCATATTCTGTCTTCATGAGAGGTTGAGTTTGGGTCTTTTGTTGGGGTTTATATGGGTTCAATTTTGGGTGGGTTTTTTTTGTATGTTTGGGTTTTTAGTGAGTTTTTTTTCGGGTTTTTTTGTGGTTTTTTGTTTGTTTGTTTGTTTGTTTGGGTTTTTGTTTTGTTTTGTTTTCGGTTTTGGTTTTGTTTATTTACTTATCTGTTTTTGTATTGGATTGTAAGAGACTCTTCTAGAAAAATACTCTGGCAACCTTTATATAGCATCCCTTTTCTAACACATTCATCTTCAAAATGATTGAACTGTCTACAAGAATACTCATGTAGTATAAAATAAATGGATATATTATGTGAGGAAGAATTATTGTACAGTCTCCGTCAGCTCTCAATATCCAGCCGTTCTGTGTATCTAAAATGATGCATATGTTGTGGTTTTTAAATATACATCTATGGATATCAATTTATTTTACAAAAATGCATAATGAGAACATAATTGGATCTAGATTTATGATGCAACTAACACTTCTTTTTTCTTCATGAGGTGGTGGGAGAAGGGAAAATTCTCAAAAATATTCTGTGAAATCTCTCAACTGCAACTAAAATTCTTATGAAGACACATAAATAAAGCATACTGGTTCTCTTATGCTATTATTTAAAGGAAACTAATTCACTGATTAACTCCAAGGACTAGATTATATTTCATGTGTTATGCCTATTGCTTAATTATTGTATTTAATTAGGGTATTTTTCTTAATATATTCTGTTTAAAACATTTAAATACTTCTTAAAATTTAAAATACTCTTCTCAGGCATTGTCAAAAGAATAAGATTATCAGACATCACACTAGTGTTGAAGAGGTGAGATTAGCAACTTCATAGGAAAATGGCAGCTGAAAATTTCCCATAGTTTTGTATTTATATGTTGTACAGAAATTCCTTAACTTCCGTATTTCTTCCAAAAATTTTGAACCTCTCAGGATGGGAAAAAAGAAAAAAAAAAAAAAAAAATTAAAACTGACCTAAAAATGATGAAAACTTTGAGAGAAAAAAATTTCCTCATAATAGACTTTTTAAAAACATGAAGTTTTGTTCTGTACAGACAGGGAAAGCATAATATTGAAAGATGATTCATTGTGTCAGAGGCCTTTTTTCGTGTCCTGTTCTGTATTTTGTGTGAATTCAAATAAATGGGTTCTTGTGGGGCTTTTGGTGGAGGTGGTGACAGTGGTTTTCTTAACCAGTCACTAATTTGAGGCACAGAATAGTGAAGCAGCATGCCACTGCTACTTGGTGATTTGCATGGAAATTGTGCATTGATGGAATATACATTTACAGAATCCACACTGTCCATTACTTTGAACAAGCTGCCTATAACCTGTCAAGATGTCTTGCAAGGATTTTCTGAAAATAGAGATTTCTTGATTTGATAGTCTGAGAAAAGTTGAAAAAGAACGAATAATAATAATAAAAAAAATAAAAAGGAGAAAGATAAAATTAATGGTAATCCTCATGCTTTAGGGAGACATTTTTCTCAGAATGTTAATGTGTTAACTTTGTTAAATTAGTATTTTTAAGTACTGGAATTGTACATCAAGGTGAAAAGCTAGGCTTGAACACAAAGTAATAGATCATTTTGGTCAACATTAAGCCTCTTAAACCTTCCAATGACACTTTTAAACAACATCAGACTAAACAAGTTATTAATCTACGTTGCCAACTAATCACTACAAATGTATTTTTGAGACATTTATTTAGAATTAAAAAAAGAAAATCCTGCAGAGAATCCCAGAACTTGAGGGCATTGATATAGGAGAAATTACCCCAAATTTATACCAATCATGTTCCTTAAAAACACCAAAACAATTAGGAAAGTTCTACCTGTGTACATTGTTATTTCTGCTGCTGGCATTTTTTTGTCTTGTACTATCTAAAATAATAGATATTAGAAATTACTGATTTGGTCATCTGTACTTTCAATTGTACCTACAATTTTTCTTATAGGTTCCTTCTGTGGTATGCCTTGAATACATTTGGTGATAATAGCTGTTTTGGCGGGTTATTCCACTATGTAATTGATTTAACAGTTATTCAGTTCTTTTTTTAATTCTTGTTCTCCATTTTCTTAATTTCAGGCCTTTATTCTATTTCTTACAAGGACAAATTAGACTAAAACTGCTTGGGTTTTTTTCCCCCTTTTTTGATAATTCCTGGAAAGTACTTAAATTTTAATCTCCTCTTACTTATCTTCTCTGTAGACCGTAAAAGCTCCTTACTCTCAACCTCTCTTCATAGTTCATGTTTCCTAAGCCTTTCAGCACTTTCATTGCTTTTGTGTCTACCCTAGTGATGTCATTTTTTACAGCGCAGAGATGAGAATTACCGTGCTCCAGAAGCACCCTCTGCAATTTTTTGTAGTACTTACATAAATTTAAAAGTAATGTTTGCAATTATTAGCCGGCAGTATTTTAATCTGTTTTAAAAGTATTAGAAAGTGGCCAGTTCAAGATTTGCTGAAGGCAAATGTAGTCACCTTACTTGAAAAATTTACTTTAAAGCAATGATGTCTTGGTTTCAGAAGTATTTCACTATATAACTCTTGTTGAAAGTGCTGTTTGATAAACTGAGCTGCTTCTTTGGGTGGCCTTAAAGCCAACAAACACCAAGTGAGAAAAAGCTTTCTGTCATAATATCAGCGCTTTGATGCAGCTTATCTTTTCTCATTCATAGCTAACACATAAACCTCCTTATTCATTACAGGAGGGGCCTTTGCATAGCATGAGACTTCACTGTCACAAATCAGGATTATTAAAACTTTTTATTTATAACAAACAGGCATTAACAGCTTTTTTAATTACCATTTAGACTTTCTGTGTTTTTATTGCTGTTTAGACTTGCTGATATCAATCCATATGGGGCTGCTCTGTTATCTTAAATGCTCTATTACCTGTGAATAAAGATGCTCTTTCTTCCTATTTCTGTGCTGTTTCTTCTTAAAAGACCATTTAAATGTTGGTCCGTGTAAAGGACTGAAATGAAAGTACTAGATCCTGATGTTTAATTTTAATCGATTTGTTCCTCAATCTTCTTACACAACACGTCACTAAGCTCTATGGAAATGAATCTTACTTTATATTGAATTAGCACTTTTCTGCAAAGGTCTTTTCCATGTGTGTGCCCCCCTCCCAGCACATACTGGTGCATAGGGTTGTTCCTCCCCAGGAGCAAAAGTTTATACTTCCTCTTGTTGAATTACATGAGCTTCCTGTTGGACCATTTCTCCAGCTTGCTGTGGCCCCCTTGGATAGCAGAATGACCCTCTGGCATATCAGTCACTGCCCCCAGTTTTGTGTTGCCTGCAAACTAGCGGAGGCTGCACTCTAGACCATCATCCAGGTCACTAATGAAGATGTTAAGGAGGATGTTAAGGAGACCTAGCATATAGCCCAGGGGTGCACTGCTAGCTCCTGGCCTCCAACTAGATTCTCTGTCACAGATTACCATCCTCTGGGTTCAGCATCCACTTTTCAAACGACCTCGCTGATGTAGGAGAGCTACCATGAAGAGAGATCTGAAATACTGTCTTGGATCTCTGTCTAGAACTTCTTGCTGAGAAGCATAAATATCTTGACTTCTTAATTTGGTTTAAAAATCTTATATTTTGTTAAGGCTTTTTAGATGACTAATGAATAATTTTGGATTTGAAGTCCAAATTTGTGGGTGAGATCAGTTTCTTTCCAAAATAACTGATTTCAAGAATAGATTTTTCTTGAATTAAGAGTCAAACCTTTGGTAGTATTTATCCCAAAGTACTTATAATGTAGGCCTCTTTCAGTCTTTCCCTCTCCATCTAATGGCTCACTGTTTGTCTGATACTTTTTACTTGTTACCATAGAGAGATGCTGGCATTTTGTCATATTTTTCCATATACTCACCTTATTTTCAGCTTTTCTGCAAATCTCTCCTCTAATTGCTGGTCCTTTCCATTTTCTTCTACTTAATGTAACATTTTATATGTTGAGATTTAAAGTTCCCAATGAAAAACAAACAAACAAACAATCTGAAAGCAAAGTGTAGTAGCATGACAAATGAAGAAATTAGTGTCAATTCCATTTCTACTGAATTTTTTTGTACTGTAAAAAAATCTGAGAAACAAAAATGAAAGCCTTAATTCTAATTTGTACTTCTCATAATCTTCTAAAAGTAAGAATAGGTGTTGAAATATCTTCCATCCATATTGTTCTGGTATCTCCTATTTTCTTTAGGCTGGATGGTGCTTTTGAACATTCTTTGAATTTATGTGCAACCATAAAAATATCATAGCCATATGCAGAATGAAAAAATTGGTTGTTCCTGCCTATTCACTTCTTTAGCATACAATTTCAGGCAAATATAAGCCTTGGTGATAGCAATGTTTTTTTTCCCTTAACAGTTACCCCTTTCTGCTCTGTAGGAAAAAATGAATTAATTGCAGAAGACATTAGCAAAGTTCACCATAAGACAAAATTCATGCAGTAGAAGCTAAAGGCTTATATGGCCCATATGTAACAACTTACAGTTTGGGCCAACTTTTAATAAAGGTTGTTTTGACCTAGTGGATGAAGAGGCTGAAGCTGTGGCTGAAGAGAAACAGTAGTGCACACGCACATACATGTCTGTATCAAAATTATTTATTTAAAACACATAATAAAGACAGTATTTCTAATGTTATCTGACAGTATTTTTATAAATTCAATTCTCCCTAACTGCATCTTTATGCCATTAGCAGCATAAAATTTATGTTGCAGGACTGTGCTAAGAATGAGGCAAAAGGACAAGCAAACATTCTCTGCTTTAATTGGTAACTTTTTGAAATTCTTAAATCCAAAACTCAGGATGCATATATGCTATGTTCCCATTATAATTATTGCAGTTGCAATTGCTGTTCCAATAACTGAACATAAAAATGATTGATTGCGCATCCAAATGCAGATTTGCTTCCTCTGTAAGTCAACTTGCTTGATTCTAGTAATTAATTGCATGGGTCATTGAATATGAACTGGCTACAAAATGCTATCATTTTGGCCATAGTTTTCATGAAGTATAAATGTCTGAGACAAAGGCCTGAGGGTGATTACCCAAATATATCAAGGAAGATATTAGATATTTAGAAGTCTTGGAATAGCTGGAATTACTCCTGTAAGGTCATTTTTATGTGACCAAGCTGAATGCAATATGCAGGCCTCTCTTCAAGTGTTATTTTCATTGTTTAGGTTTTAAAGCAGTTTTCAATGTGTAGATTAACCCAAAGGTGCAAGATATTACAATATGAGGCATTAGACCCTCTTAGAGCAAGTAGTTGGCATGTTATGAATATGAGAAGGGTAAAATTTCAGCTATGTCTCCAAGGGGAGCATTATTTTATTTTAAAGCAAAGATATTTTTCTGCCAGTTGAACAAGAATTCTGTCATCGAAGTGAGATTTATGCCTTCCTTTTTTTTTCTTCAGTGCAGACGTAGTTAAAAAATAATCAGATAGATTTTTTTAGAAATCATTGAACTTCTGTAATCAAAGGAGTGAGTTTTTGAAATTCATTATATTTTTCTTTCTTTTTTCCTCTCTTTTTTCCTCTTTCTCTTTTTCTTTCCCTCTGAATTTTGAGCCTGAACAACATTAAAACTTATATAAACAAATCTCTCTTTCTTTCTCTGACATTTGTGGGAAAAAAAAATGCAAAGAGGATTTTCAGTAATTTCCATTAAGTATACACTCATAATTCTTTTTCTGAAAAAACATAAAACATTTAGAAGCTAGGTCTCCCTGACGTATACATTTTTGATTCCTTATCAGCTCTTACCATTCTCTCAGATAACGGGACTGCAAAAGCCCACCAGGATCATCAAATTCAGTATTGTGCTATCACAGGCAACAACATTATACTGACCTTTTTATGAGTCATTGAACAGGATCTCAAAATTAACTCGGTGGGATTTGGGGAGCTTTTATTTTTTTCTCTTTTTTTCTCCCTAGTTGAGATACAGCAGTAAGAACTGTTTAATCTTAAAAATGATCTGCTAATGTTACAGATTTGTGATTTTGACCTAAATTTCTAACCTAGCCAACAAAATATCTGTGGGCCCAGATGACATGCATCCCAGAGTCCTGACTGAACTGGCTGATGTTGTTGCCATGCCACTTTCCATGCTATTTGAAAAGTCCTTTCAGTCAGGTGAAGTCCCTGGTAATTAGAAGGGAATATCACTCCTATTTTACAAAGGGGGGAAAAGAAGACACAGAGAACTACAGATTAGGGACCTTCACCTCTCCATCTAGGAAAATCATGGAACAGATTGTCATGGAAGTGTTAAGACATATGCAAGACAAGGAGATGATTCAAGACATCCAGCATGGCTTCACTAAGGGCCAAACAGGCCTGGCTATTCTGGTGCTCTGCTATGATGGAGTCACTGCAATGGTCAAAGGAAGACCAACTCATGTCATTTTCTGAGACTTCTGTAAGGTCTTTGATGCAATCCCAAAAAACATCCTTATCTTCAGATTGGAGAGACAAGGATTTTTTAGGGTGAACTATGCAATAGATAAGGAACTGGATCAAGAGCCAGAGAGTTCTGGTCAGTAACTCCATGTCCAGGTTGAGACTGGTGACAAATGGAGTCATTAAGGGCACCTCTCTTGGGGCTGGTGCTCTTTCATATTTTCATCAGTGATACAGACAGTGAGATCAGTGCATCCTCAGCAAGTTTGCAGATAACACCAAGCTGAGGGGCATGGCCAATGCACCAGAATGAAGGGATGTGATTCAGAAGCACCTGGACAAACTTGAGAAGTGGGACCACAAGAACCTCATAAGATTCAAGATGTCCAGGCGCAAGGGGCTTCACCTGGGTCGGGGCAATCCCAGACATGAGTACAGACCCAGAGAAGTCACTGAGAGCAGCCTTGCAGATAAGAGCTCGATGGGGCTCTTGTGGATGAAAATCTGGATACAAGCACTGTGAACTTCCAGCCCAGAAAGCCAACCGCGTCCTGGCCAGCAGGTCAAAGGAGGTGATTCTGCCCCTCTGCTCTTCCCAAGACCCCACTTCTAGTGCTCCACCCAGCTCTGTGGTGCTCAGCACAAGAGAGATGTAGGTCTGTTAAAACAGATCCAAAGGAGGCCTACAAAGATGATCAGGTCTGGAGCACCTCTCCTATGAAGACAGTCAGAGAGCTGGGATTGCTCTGCTTGGAGAAGAGAAGGCTCCAGTGAGACCTCACTGTGGTCTTTCAGTATTTAAAGGGGGCTTATAAAAAGAAGGAGAGGAACTTTTTACAGGGGCAGACACTCTTGGAACAGGAGGGAATGGCTTGAACTAAGGAGAAATTTGGGTTAGATCTCAGGAAGAAATTCTTTACTTTGAGGGTAGTGAGGCACTGGGACAGGTTGTCCAGAGAAGTTGTGAATGCTCCATACCTGGGAGAGTTCAAGACCAGATTGGACGGGGCCCTATGCAACCTGATCTAGTGAATGGTATGCCTGGCCATGGCTGTGGGATTGAAACGAAATGATCTTTAAGGTCTCTTCCAACCCCAGACAATTATGATCCTATTAAAAACAATGTTGGAATGTCTCTGTGTAACTACAATGTAGTTTTGCATGGTTAAAGCAGGTGCACAATAAAACCTCTGTGTAAATATTATTGCAGTATCAGGTAGCTGGTGGTATTGTAACTGTTGCAAAACAAAGATAAATTACTAATAAAAGAATTGGTTTCTCTCATTTTTAAAAAATCATTTTCTTAATTTTATACGCCAGGTGTTGCAGCTTTCAGTGGATTTCATACAGAAATTGTAAGTGTTGAAGGATTTTGACCATTATACATCTGAATAACAATCAGACAGAATTTGCATCCATTTTATAATATTAATTGTATTCAAGAAGTTGGACATTAATTTTACAGGATAAGTTGAGCAACGTTTAATGCAAAAAATGACCCCAAAGCCAACAGGATTTTTTTGGTATCAGAAACTATGTAAGAGAAACAAAAGTGGTATATCATATCCATTAACTAAAATACTTGGGAAAATCAGTTACTGCACCATTTGTGGAGCTTGCTGCCATAAAAGATGATTTCCTTACCAATGTCTGCTCTTTCTATGAGTTAAACCTCCTTTAACTTAAACCACAGTAGCTGTAAGGTGATTCTCCTGTGTATTAGAAGTGTATTTATACCCCATTTTCTCTTTCTTGCCTGCAGAAATAAAAACATCAAATGACGTGTCAAGACCTGCTATTAAAAATACATGAAAATTAGAATGGAACTGCAAACCACAGTATCCTGGGTGACGAGATATCATAGATATGCCTGTGTCAGTCAGAGCAGGGAGCTGGCTTTGTCTACATTTTTGTATTCCTCAGAGTAGATTAAAAAAGAAAAAAAAAAGGGGGGGTTACACAAAAATCAGTTTTCAGCAGAATGTAAAAAAAAAAAGTAAAGTTTCTAAGACTAGAAAATCCACTTACGGGTCAGAGAGACTAGAAATACAAACCGTTTATATGAGAAAATCTATCCTTTCTCCTGAAAACCTTGCAGGAAGGTTTCAGTATGCTCAGTAGCTTTCAAGGTTACAATAAGCCTTATGCTGCTCCTTTTAATTCTTACACAGCTTTAGAGTCCTTTGAGACTCCGCTGCCTATTCCCTGCTCCTCACTGTCTCACTATGATGATCCCTTCTGTCTGCTCATCAAGTGTTATCTTTCATGTCTGTGTCCCAAGGGAAGAATCGCTTTCTTCTCCTTGTAGTGTTTATATGACCTGGTCCTTGTAGAAGGTTGTCTTTATAAAAGAAACACGGATCCTGTCCATATTTGTAGCCAAATAAGAAATGAAAAGAAGGGGAGTAAACTTAGTGAGCCATCCCTTCTCCTGACACAGGTGTTTAGCCTTTTGTTGTGCAGCTCCCCATAGGTTATTTGCTCTGGCAATTTGACAAAAAAAGCAACAGAATATATGTTAAAACCATAGAGAAATGAAAGGCAATACTCCTGTCTCCTTTGATGCTGTAATACAGCTGTAAGAGCAGTCACCAAAGTGGGAAAGAACTGGATTGAATTTTCTGTGAGAATTTTAGATTCCTTTTTCCTCCAAGGTAAATGCTCTGTCAGAATGCAAAGGTTTTGGTAGAACAAAACTATATCTTTAAATTATTCTGTTCTCTAGGATAATAGATATTCAGTAGGTCAAAGATTACTTGTGAAGGTTCACATTTCATGGTTTAATTCTTGCCAAATGCACAAGTTGGAGGAGCTATCTGAATCCATGGTGAGGCAATTTCAAAGCACTGCAATTTTTACTGCCACCTCCCACTCCACGGGAAAATGTACATGTGGAATTATGATTTTTTTATCTTGAAAATCTTCTGGTTCTTTAGTATAAGAGGAATGCCGACTTTGTGTTCAGCAATCAGCCTAAATAGTTCTGGTCACATCTTGAAAGGTACAGATTCCTGTGAACTATTTTATAAATAGTGGTATTTCTTATGGGTTGTAGATAGTTGAAAAATTCTGTTTATTTAATAGAAGAATCTACAAAGACTGTTTGATGATGCTTAGGTTTCTGAATTCTTTTATGAATCCTGACTAAATATGGTTATCTGAGTTATCATAACTTTTATATCAACCAGGGCTGTGATGTGTGTATGTCATTTCATTTTTCTCTCCGTAGTTCATCACGTCCAGAATAACTAATTTTTAAAACCCCAAATCTAGAGCATGGTTATTATAATTCTGTTCCTGATATGAGGAATGTAATTTTAAATTATCAAAAATCATCTGTTTTGATTAAAAAAAAAAGAATCCAAACCCATATTTTATGGTAGTTAAAAAGGGTTGGACAGAGATGTATGACTGGGGATTTTCAGATCATAATTATTCTGTAATTAAAACCAGCTACTGGTAATCCTGCAAGAGAAAATGTTGTAGCATAAATCTTTGATTAAATAATGTATAAGGGAGTACTTATACCAGAAACT
This sequence comes from Hylia prasina, assembly GCA_013397195.1. Lineage (NCBI taxonomy): Eukaryota > Metazoa > Chordata > Aves > Passeriformes > Sylviidae > Hylia > Hylia prasina. Next base: position 47,726 of record VYXD01015344.1, read on the forward strand.
GCTGCTATTAGTGCTGCTTCTGATTAATATTGGTCATGCAACTTTTGTCTTAATTTGAGTATGATTGCCACTCCAAAAAAAGGCCAAAAGGGAAAAATTTTACTTCTTAGGAGTCTTACCTCCTGAACCAGCCAACCATATGCAGTATAAATTCATATGTATATTTCATTAAATTCAGATTAAACTATGAAATTATCTATACTACTGTGAAAGATAAAAGTGGAATCACTATGAACAACTCTTACACAACACAGCTCTCCTCTTAGAGTCCATGCCACTTACAGAATTCTACCTCAAGACCAGTATCTTCCATGACTAACCTTCTATTCTTCTGTAAGATTTAGATTATGATGTGAATATTAATTAATCAATTAAAAAGTGATTATTTCCAAGAAAGTTGTCTTTGTTATGTCATCTGCAATATATTAACTAAGCCTGTGCAAAGGCTAAATAAAGATCTTCATTATCTTAGACACCAAAACTCCTAAAAGCCATTGAAAGTAGTCCTCAGTATGTTGGCATATCTTCTAAAAACACGGTCCACTGGTAATAATGAAGTACTTTCTGAAAGTGGCAGTATTCTGAAAACTATTCCCTTGTTAGTGTTATCTTCACTTTTCCTCTTCCTTCTTTATTTCTTGTTGCCAATAATCTCTGATAAAAATATTGAATTTTTTTTGGACATCAGTATTGAAGTTGGCCATTGTATTTAAGTCATTATATTTGGGTTTTTTTAATGTGTTACTAAAAAGGGGAGAAGGCAGGCAGGCAGGTAGGTAAAGAAAGAAAAGAAAGAAAAGAAAGAAAAGAAAGAAAAGAAAGAAAGAAAGGAAAGAAAGGAAAGAAAGGAAAGAAAGGAAAGAAAGAAAGGAAGAAAGGAAGAAAGGAAGAAAG
>VYXD01015344.1:65982-109783 GCA_013397195.1 Hylia prasina
CTGGAATGGCTAAAGCAGGGCCATAGGGATGGATGTAGGGAGGCTGGGCAGAGTCAATATAGTCTGTCAGTTCCTGAAGAGCCATTAGGTCTTCTCTGTGATAATTTGAGCTGAAAAAGGAAATTATAATAATATCGCAAATTTTATTAAATTTTGGAAACTTTCTTCCCACTGTATCTAATTTTGTTCTCCTTGAAATCCTGAATGTTTCTGATTCATGGGCATACTATAATTAAGCTTGCAAAACTGTCACAGCAGACAAAATCTGCAATAGCAAACTATACATTATTCAATCTGACAAACCTTTCTAGAACATAGACTATAACATAAAGGGGTTTGGGGTTTTTTTTCTCTATAGACTCCCCTGTATCTGCTTAAGCAGCATAGAGTATGTGAAGAGCCTCCCTTCTGGCTGTTCCAACACATCTTGTTTCAGTTCATTTGGAAGCAGGAAGCTCTGGGTTATGGGGAGGTAATAAATGATGACAGATTTGAAAATACAGAGAAAAATCTTCTTCTTCTTGATTTTGAGATTTATTTATCTCATACCAACATGATTAATCCTCTTTCTCCAGTATTTCTTCTTGTATTCATACTGAATAGGTCTTCTGCTGGAGCTTATTTTTTGTTAGACCTAGAAGGCTGTGCTACTGTAGTAAATCCTACACTCACCTCAACTGTTACAACCATGTCATAGCCCTCAGTGAAAGAATTAATAGGCAAATTTTTTTTTTCCCAGAAAAATGTTTAAAACTTGGTTTGAACTGTTCCAGAAATTTTAATTTCCAGGCCACTTTTGTCACAGGGTTTTAATGGAGATTTAAAAAGAAGATGAATTTTGAGTTTGTTTTTTTTTTTTAAATTCATGAATGAAAACTGAATTAATCAAAATAAACAATATTTCATATTGGGTTGACCAACTACTTTTTCAGGCTTGGTTTTGGCTTTTTAGTTTGACTTTTTACCATCAGCCTTAGAAACAAACTGGAGGAATAGTGACTTAGAAAGGTAATTTTTTGAGACATACGCTGTATGTGGTGTTACAGCTATAGGAACTTACTTTCCTGAAATAATATTTATAGTTTTCTCTGTGGTGTCCTTTACAGAACATTTCAATTTCTTCTTTTTTTCCCAACTCCTTTCCTGTAAATTCTTTGCAGAAAGTGGAAATATATCAATATATCTCTTAAATATTAATAAATAAAATTATTATACAACAGTCTTCTTATAGAAAAGTTTTTCTATTAAGCATTGGACAGAGTTATAATGCTAAAATTTGGAAGGCTATGGTTTTAATGGCTGTAATATTTATTGCATAATTCTGGTTTTTCTGTCTATACATATTGTTTTTGAAAGTGAATAGAAAATTGAGTGCATGGAAAAATGATAAGAAGTAAAAAAAATTAGTGTATGACAATGTGAATTGAAAATCCAAAAAGAGAAGTGTTTTTTGGATGAAGGAACTGCAGTCAGAGCTTTACTGTTGGTTATCTCCTCAGATGTATGACTGCCTCCAGGAAAACAAGCAAATTATTTTACCAGACTATACTTTTAAAATCACAATTCATAATTACTTTGAATTTGATCAGGTTTTCTGCAGAGGGAGAGGTCTTTGTCAAATTTGTATTTCAACTAAAGAAGAAATATAGTAAAATAAAACCAAAGTGGATCCCTGTGTCTCAACAGCTCTTAAAATTTTTAGTAACTTTCTTGAAAGAACAGACTTTTGTTTCTCTACAGTTTAAAAGGAACTTTCTGGCTAATAATAAATTGCTACCAGGCAAAGAGACAATAGACAGAAGACATTCTCTGTTACTACAAATTCCTTTTATCAGACCAGTTTAATCTGGAAACTATTGGGATGGAGGAGTTAAATGCTTCCAAATTAGTGGTTTTATTGAGATTATAAATCCTATTATGATCTTAAAACTTTAAGGTTTTATAATACGTGTTTAATTGTTACCATATTTATAACTCTTGAGCCAAGAAAATCCAATAGATAAAGACTTTACACATGTGGGAAAGATTTGACCCTTGGCATATCTAAAAATGAATAAAAGCTTGTCTTCTGCTGTTCTTTCTTTTTTCATACGTGAGTTATCTTGCTAATCAGATATAAAATAGATTAATGGTGCAGAAAAAAAGGCATTTTCTTCTTGCATGGTACAAAGGCTGTAACTGAGTGCAGTGTGTTTCCTTCTTAGTACTTCATGAGTGTTGAGAACCTAATGAGCTCATATCTCCTTTCTGAAAGAGTGAAAAAAAAAAAAAAAAAGGGGATTCTGGTCTAATGACTGCTTTTGCAGCCAGCAGTAGCTGTGCAGTTAATATATTGCTATGTGGGAATTGCTTCTAGCAGCTGTCACAGCATACATTCACTGCTAAGTGCTGGGGTGTAGACATGGCTCTTGCTCTTGATTAACTAGGGAGTAATCAGGGAAAGAAAGGTGAAAGCAATGCAAAGGGTGACTTGAAAGAAAGGCCCGTCTCCCAGAATAGTGACGACGCTTCCTGCCAAGATTTTTCTCCCAGAAAAATTAAATGTGCTGAGGCTGGGCCAGCTACTGGACCTTTAATTGGAGGTGTGGTCCAGATCCTTTGCTGTAACAGTCTTTTCCCTTGTCATAAAACTTTCCCAAAACTTCTCAGAATCAAGTTATATTTCAAGTTTGAATTATTTTTTTTTATGCATAAGGAAAGTTTCTGTGATATTTAGACTATCTTTCAATACTAATAGCTTTGTTTTGAGAAGATGAAAAACAACATGGAAGAGATATATGTCTATGGCACAAAAGGAGACCACTAGACCTCCTTTATCCACTGTGTAGAAGATGAAAGGATTTGTAATGCTTGTCATAAATCTACTTTGTTATAAACAGAAAAAGGTTTACACAGAGCACTGGTAAAAGCATTTAAACTAATCTAACTTCATGACCTAGGAAGACCTGTTTTTATCACCTTTCAGAAGGAGAAAATAATGGTTACTGGATCAAAACAGCTAGGGAGGAAGGGAGAGAGGTGCACTGCTCCACAAGCTGCCCCTTGGACCCTCTGGTCTGGTTCTGAAATGTCTGGCAAGCCATGTGGCACACTGAAAACCCCAAAATACTGCTGACCAGTCACATAGGTCCCCTGGGGAACATTAAAGCACAGGTGCATGTCTGAGGGAGGGCTCTGTCTCTTTTTATATTCTGAGAATATAAAAAGCTGTGGCAAGAATATAAAAAGCTGTGTCTGTTCAGCAGACACACCCCACTGCCTTGGATTTACAAGCAATTGAGTCTACATTGGATCTAAGGTGGTGAGTATATATATCTTTCTCTCTCCTTGTTCTTTCTCTTTCACTCTCTTTTTCTCCTGGCTTCTTCTTCTTGAAATATACTGTAAGCCAGACTAAAAATTTCCAATCAAGTGCAATATTTTGTCTGGATATTGTTTTAAAATTTGCCAAATACCTTATTCTAACTTAATTTTCTAAGGTTGTCAAGAAAAAGAAAAATTAAACATCCTGAGAATTTAGTTCTTTTTCCCATGCACCACCAGAGTTAATATAATTGCCTTTCACCTTAGGACTTGACAAGAGTTAGCAAGATTGGCTTTTCTTTCTGTTGCGATTTAACCCCAGCCAGCAACCAAAGCCCACACAGCTGCTTCCTCACTCCCCCAACAGTGAGATCAGGGAGAGAACTGGAAAGGTGAAAAGGTAGAACACTCGTGGGTTGACATAAAGACAGTTTAAGAAAGAAAGCAAAAGCTTCACACAAAACCAAAGCAAAATAAGGAAATAATTCACTGCTTCCCATGGACAGGCAAGTGTTCAGCCACCTCCAAGAGAGCAGGGCCCCATCACACATAACAGTGACTTGGAAAGACAAACAGCATCACTCCAAATGTGATGTGACACCTCCCTTTTTCTCCTTCTTCCTCCCACTTTATATACTGAGCATGATGCCTTATGATCTGGAATATCCCTTTGGTTGGTTTGGGTCACCTGTCCTGGCTTGTGCCTCCTCCCAACCTCCCAAGTACCCCCACCTTCCTCACCCAACTTAATTTTCCACTGTTGCTGTTGGAAACGAAAGAAAGGAGCTTGACTCCAAGGCAGAGGAAAGATCAGAAGACTTTATTTACAATTCATTCNCCTTGGATTTACAAGCAATTGAGTCTACATTGGATCTAAGGTGGTGAGTATATATATCTTTCTCTCTCCTTGTTCTTTCTCTTCCACTCTCTTTTTCTCCTGGCTTCTTCTTCTTGAAATATACTGTAAGCCAGACTAAAAATTTCCAGTCAAGTGCAATATTTTGTCTGGATATTGTTTTAAAATTTGCCAAATACCTTATTCTAACTTAATTTTCTAAGGTTGTCAAGAAAAAGAAAAATTAAACATCCTGAGAATTTAGTTCTTTTTCCCATGCACCACCAGAGTTAATATAATTGCCTTTCACCTTAGGACTTGACAAGAGTTAGCAAGATTGGCTTTTCTTTCTGTTGCGATTTAACCCCAGCCAGCAACCAAAGCCCACACAGCTGCTTCCTCACTCCCCCAACAGTGAGATCAGGGAGAGAACTGGAAAGGTGAAAAGGTAGAACACTCGTGGGTTGACATAAAGACAGTTTAAGAAAGAAAGCAAAAGCTTCACACAAAACCAAAGCAAAATAAGGAAATAATTCACTGCTTCCCATGGACAGGCAAGTGTTCAGCCACCTCCAAGAGAGCAGGGCCCCATCACACATAACAGTGACTTGGAAAGACAAACAGCATCACTCCAAATGTGATGTGACACCTCCCTTTTTCTCCTTCTTCCTCCCACTTTATATACTGAGCATGATGCCTTATGATCTGGAATATCCCTTTGGTTGGTTTGGGTCACCTGTCCTGGCTTGTGCCTCCTCCCAACCTCCCAAGTACCCCCACCTTCCTCACCCAACTTAATTTTCCACTGTCGCTGTTGGAAACGAAAGAAAGGAGCTTGACTCCAAGGCAGAGGAAAGATCAGAAGACTTTATTTACAATTCATTCAGCTCTTTTATAACGTGCTGTGCTGAGAGGCATATTATTGGTCCACAGGACTGACACCTCTCTGATTCCATTGTTCAAGCTTAGAGAAACACAAAGGCACAGCCGCACAGAATTGTTTTGAGAACAAGAGTAATTGTTTAAAAAGATTTGTCCTGAGAAGAAACCTCTCAAGAATTCTTCCCTTGAGAATGCTCAGCAAGCTACTGGCAGGCTAAAATTTCTCAGATTCAGAAAAATCAGGCCCATAACCCTCCATACCCCTTCCCATTCTTTGATATTATACAGATATTGTCCCCTTAGTCCACCCCTTCAAAATGTCATAAAATATCCCAAAAATGTCTGTTGGTTAATTTAATTCATGTCTTTGGGTTCTGATTGTTCGGGAGGTCACTCAGGACAGAAGGATTGCCATGTTCTGTGGGGTTCCTGGGCACTGAGCTGGCTCAGGTCGGGTCACTGCTGGACATCAACTGCTCCCTGTAAGGGCTCTCCTCCATTAGCCCCCGTGGTTCCTGCTATAGTAACATACTACTTGTAACATACAACTCAAAATCGTGGTTTACAAAAATTTAAAGGCATATCCATTGCAATCTCCACCCCTGGCCCTTTTGGGCATTGCAGTGAACTCCTCCCTGTTTTTCCCAGCCTGGCTGCAACAAGGAATTCCTGCTGGAGTCCACCATTAGTGTAGTCCACATCATAGCCCTGCATGGGCTGCAGGGGCACAGCCTGCTTCACCATGGGCTGCAAGGAAATCTTTCTTTCCCCTGCTCAGGGCTGGGTTCCCATTCCCTGGAAATTGTCCTCTTTGAACTTCTTCAACACAGGTCCTTACCACAGGCTGCAGTTATCCAAGCACTTCTCCAGCACGGATCCCCTGTGAGGTCACAAGGCCTGCCAGCAAACCTGCTCCAGGCTATGCTTGTCATGGGATCACATGCCAGACTCTCCACCTGCTCTGACATGGGCTCCTCCATGGTTTGCATGTGGATTCTGCCCCATCATGGACTAATTCACATGTTAAAGTCCCTTCTGCTTGGGTGCACAGTAGAGTTCCAGCCTGTCCAGTACAGCAGCTCAGAAAACATGAGCAATGTCCTGGCCACCTGCCAAACCAGGCACATTGCCATGGCTGTTATCAAAGGAGATACTATTCAGTAAGGTGATAAACAGTGCAGCACTCCAGCAAGCAGCAAAAGCATAAAAACAGCCGCTAACAAGCTCTAGAGTCTAACACAGTCAGGAAAGTAGGCCCATGGCAAGCACAGGAGCTAGCTCATTACCATTAAACAGCACTAACAGATATAAATTCAGTGTAGTATATCCCTATCAATCAATTTATCTCAACGTTTGATTCCTGCCTGGCTCACCAAAAAAGGACTGTTGTGATTTAACCCCAGCCAGCAACCAAAGCCCACACAGCTGCTTCCTCACTCCCCCAACAGTGAGATCAGGGAGAGAACTGGAAAGGTGAAAGGTAGAACACTCATGGGTTGACATAAAGACAGTTTAAGAAAGAAAGCAAAAGCTTCACAAAAACCCAAAGGAAAATAAGGAATTAATTCACGACTTCCCATGGGCAGGCAGGTGTTCAGCCACCTCCAAGAGAGCAGGGCCCCATCACACATAACAGTGACTTGGAAAGACAAACAGCATCACTCCAAATGTGATGTGACACCTCCCTTTTTCTCCTTCTCCCCCCAACATTATATACTGAGCATGATGCCTTATGATTTGGAATATCCCTTTGGTCAGTTTGGGTTACCTGTCCTGGCTTGTGCCTCCTCCCAACCTCCCAAGCACTCCAGTGTGGCAGTACCAAAAGCAAAAAAAGCCTTGGCTCTGTGTAAACCCTGCTGAGCAATAACAAAAACATCTCTGTGTTATCAACCCTGTGTTCAGCACAAATCCAAAAGAGAGCCCTGCATCAGCCACTGGGAAGAAAATTAACTCTACCCTGGCTGAAACCAGCACAGTTGTGAGAGCATGTTAGAAAGTCATCAATATTGACCTTTGACAGGAAGAGTTTTCTCCAACAATATTCTAAAAATTTCAGGAACATAACAGTAATTGGTGTTGGATTTCACCTCTATTGTCACTAATTTGTCACAGTAAATATTCAACATTGAGTTACAATTTTTTAAGTGTACCTAGAACTAAAATGGGCTGTTTAAAAACTAAAATTGTTTTTATTGTTACAAAAGAACATATATTTGTGTTTTGTGGATCTTTTCCAAAGAAATATAAAAATATTTCTCAAAATAACTGATCATAATAAGCTCACAACTGTATTCACCAGCATTTCTGCAGGTATATACATACAAGCCTTATATATTTTCAGAACTGCTATCTATAAGAGTCATTATTATTCCTCAGTATGCTTCTGTTAACAAATTATTATCCCATTAAAACAAAAACAAAAACTAAACACTTTATAATAATAATTGGTCTACAAACTCTCCAACTGTTGCAGCGGCTGTAATAGCAACATAGATTCGTTGAATGGACATATGGTTATATTCAATTAATTACTTGAGCACTGGACTGTGCTGTATACATGTAGAGAGTTTAGAACATGTTGTCACTGCAGATGCTGTGGTAGAGACAAAAGTAGTGAGTTTACTTCAGGGAAGCATATTGCTGATTTAGGAGTGTAATGGCCCCTGAAAAACTCATTCATAAGTGTTATATACTGTTGACACAATAGCACAAGTTCAGGAACATTTTCTTTAACTGCCTTATCTGATTGTTACAGATTTTGTTTTCTGTAACAAGATCAAGAAGAATGCCTATTCTTCCAAAATTAAGCAGATAGAAAACTTTTGCTAATTTTATAAAACATGCTGCTTTTATTCAGATATGCTTGTACTAATAGGTAAGATATTTGATTTCAGAATTGCTATCAAGGGAGTTAGTGGGCTGTCAAGCTCTAGGAGGTTGATGATATAGCTTCTAGAAATGGTTGAATTGTTTTTTTCCATGAAAATAAATTATCTAAGCAATTACAGCTCCCTTATTCTGTTAGACAATCATTTATCAAATGAGCTTCATTCCTTCAATGTGAATTTTATGCATGAATGTAATCTGAACAGTTTAGATAGCAGTTTGCAGTCTAGGGGGTATGTGTGAATTGTCCACTTAGACTATATTTTATCCATTATTTGTAGTGTGTAATTGAATTCATCTGATGTTTGCTTTTTGTTCATTTGACTGTTGGGGAGAACTGTATAAAGGCCAGTTTTTAAACAGTGAAATAGCAAAATAATTATGAGGGGGAAAAAACCACAGCTCTTTTAGAACTAGTATCTAGTTGTCAGGATTTCCAGGGCCAGTGCAGCGTTCTCAAAAACTGAAATGTAGTTCTTGTCCAAACTTTTGATGCATGTGATGATCTATGAAATGTTACTACTTAATGATCTCCCTGAAATAACTGTCAAGATAGAGAGCATCAGTTTAAAAGGCTTTGCCTCAATCTGCTTCGTTTCTTCCTGAAATTCTTTAAAATGAGACACATAAACAGCTGGTGGAAAAAGGTACATTGTTGCTCCTAGTGTTTCATTGTGTCTTGTTTGCAGATAATATTTTCTCAGAATTTCCTTGTCTGTTGATGGCCCAGGAATTAAAACATTTTAATACCTTCTGATATGCCAGTTTTATACTACTACTACTACCACTACAGCACACTTTTTGTGAAAAGTGGATTCCACTATCCAGCCATTTAAATTTTGTGGTTTATGCAGTCTTTTTAAGTATTGCAAAGGTTGTTCAACCAAGCAACTGATGAGATTGGCTCTGTTTTTCCTTTAACTATTTTATTTTTCCTTTAAATATTTGGTGTCATACAGCTCTAAATACTTTATCTGAAAAGCTCTAGTCATTAAGCAGTTAATATGGATGAGGAAGAATTTAGTTTGGGATGTATTAAAGATTTAATTTAAATGGCATTAGATAGAACTATCTTTCAGAAAATCAATGCATTGCAAATGACAGTAACAATTTCAAAATAGGAAATAGGCTTTGAGTGAGAATAAAGGATAGATTAGCATGGAATCATAAAATGGCCTGCATTGGAGGGGACCTTAAAGATAATACAGCTCCAATTCCCTCTGCTGCAGACAGAGACACTTTTCACTAGACCAGGTTGCTCAGAGATCCATATCCATGAGGAGATCATTTCTGTTTTATTTGCTTGATAAATTTTTGTTCAGCACCTAATGAGTTGCAGTTATCAAGTAGAGTTTTTCAATTATTTTTCTCTTAGGCATTTTTATTACGGAACACAGAGAAACAAACAGGGTTTTTCATCAAAAGACAAATAATTCGACTACATTAGCATTACCCTCAGGCCACTAGTCAGTGGCTTGCATGTAGCCATGTTTGTTTGGTATTCCGTTGGAGGGAGATGGCTCCCCAAACTGCTTTTTGCAAATTTACTTTAATGCGTTTGTTTACTTGATGTTTTTGCCTATTGAGAAACTTCTCCTGGTTTCCTTCTCAAAAGAAGAACTTGTGTCATGGCCAAAGTGCTAAACTGAGATTGGAGTAACTAAGTTAAATTGCTATCTCCATCCATTTTAACAGTGACCATAAAGCTCAGTGGTACTTTGGCTTTAGTTTTGGTGGGTTTTTTTCCCTCTACTATTTCTGAAGGAAAAGAGTAACATTTCTACTCAAAAATTCTCTTGTTTATTTTGTAAGAACACTGGAGAAAGGATTATACCTTATATATTGCATTCTCTAAACACTGAAGCAACATGACTTACATTCCTGTAGTTGAATATAGATATTCATATACATATATATGTGTATAGCACATGAAGATTAGATGTACTGTAAGAATGAATAGTTGTGTATGCACTGATGTGGCTTGCTTTGTTTTAAGCAAGCAAATATGTTATTTCTAAAGTTAATTACATTATTAAAATTGTGGTCAAAAATTACTAAAAATTATAAGTTAATTTTTAACAGGATATGCAATCAGTCCAATACCCCTTCAGTTCTGTTCTTTTTTTATAGAGGAGTAATACCTAGACATTAAAAGAAAGGGGTATAAGAGGATAGTAATTTATTTATATATTCTGAATCTGTCGTACTCTTGTATCCACTAAATGCAAGTATAAGGTCCTAGATATGAATTTTTCTTTTTCTTTTTATATTTTCATTATAAATCTACTACAAAATACCATTCAAAGGTATTAATTCTCTGACATTGTGAAAGAACCCTTGGAACTTAAAGAAGAGAAAAAAAAAGTAGAACATCAGAAAAGGATCTAGACATCCGATTGTAATCTTCTGGGTTATGTAGACGTCTTGGATGGTGTATTATTTTTCTAAACACTTTTATGGGCATTATGCAAAACAGCCAACGAAAATGAAGAGATGGTAACAGCATTCAGATAGATTAAATAGTATTGCTCCCATATGATTTTATTACTAAGTGCAATCTGTGAGGTAAGCATGAATAATCTATTTAACTAAACATTTATATCTCTGAAGGAAGTCTCTATTTACTACTCTGTGCTCACACGAGAATTTTTGAAATACACATAAAACTTTTTGATGCCAAATCAAATAACTCCATGTCTATGAAAATACTATATCATGCTATCATATGAATTTTAATTATGTTATTACAGCATATTTCTCTTTTATTTTTACTATTATCATAAATTAATTCTTCTTGAAGTCTTTCCCAATTTCTATGACATTTGTACATCACTACTCTTTAATGAAAGAAAAGGGGAAAAAGGAGCACTGCAATGAGATATAAAATTCAGACAATTTTGAATAATTCACTTTAAAACTGGACTTCATGTTGTAAATATCTCACTAGAAAAATTAAATACTAAATTTCAGTCAGGTGACAAGAGAATCTGTCAGAAAAACTTGATTTTCTATACTTTACTACATTAAGCACTGTAATGTTAAACCAAAAACTCAAAGAAAACAATGGTTTTCTTTGAGATCCTCATATGACTTCTTTTCTGAAAAAAAGTGAAGCTGTAACTGATATCTACTTAGCCATCAGCTGATGCAATGGGTATTACTATTTGTGGTTTGTATAGCCTCATAACTCCTGAATTCCATTTTTGATCCATAAAGGAAGAAAAATCAGGCTCTGAAACCCTAAGTATGTAATAAATCATCCATCTCCTTCTCTGGACTAAAATAGGAGAAACATGTAGGCCAAGTTTGAACAGTTAGTCTACTTATATTTTCAGTACAGAAGAACAAATCAGCACTGTATTTGTTTAGAGTAGTCTTGTTATTTTTCAAAACTGTGGCATAGCATGTGTTAGGTACAAGTCAGACAGACTGACAAGTCAGACAAACAAGGAGCAGACTTTATATGTAATAGTTTTGGTTTCTCTCATATTTGAAACCACCAGAACAGATTAAGCATATAGTAAACTTCTAAGTGTGACATTGAAGATGTTATGATTTAAAAAAAAAAAATCAAAAAGTTTAATAATATGCTATCTTCAATGTTAAAAAAATACTGAATAAAGTTTATCTTATTCACATACAGAGCAATGAGCTCTGTAAGGAAAAGGGAGGCAGATTTTTTTTTCTATTGACAGTAGCGAGGAAAAAGAAGCATTGATTAGAAAGGACTTAAAAGTTAGAGATATATGCAGTTGAAAATTTTTACTTCTTAGTAACCTCAACAAGAAAAATAAATGTAATATGCTGTAGAGTATCAAGCAAATTAAATTAATTTTTTTCACATGATCTGTACAATTGAGCTTTTTATTTCTTTATCTGGCATTGTGATTAATAAATTTTCAATGTATTTTACTTAAATTAAAATAGTGGGAAACAGAAAACGAAATAATTTTACCGTGGCTAATGGATGTGTATGGCACTAGATGAATATAATTGGATTTACTTTACAATGGCGTCCAGGCCATTTTTTCAATGTGCTTTTTCCTAAGACTGCAGTTATTTACATACAACTTATTCACCTCACTATCAGTCAATTTTTTTACATGAAAAATGTGAAGTGATTATAGGAGGATTTATATGACCGTTATTATGTATGGAGTTGTTGATTTGATTACGTCAAATGAGTACTGAACATTCATAGCTCTCTTTCCTTCTTTATTTTTTATTCAAATTTAATGTAATGCTTTATAATTTTTAAGGTTTAGATTATTTTTCTTTTTGTGCCTTTTTTAATTTAAGGAAAGTGAGAAATAAGAATTTTGGGGGTAAACTCTTATTAAAACTTCTGTTCCTCTTTCACCACTCAGTGTGATCCTGCTAATTTTATGAAAATTGTCTCATCAGAGAGATTCAGTGCTTGGGGTATATTTAAATGCAGCTATACTGGCATTCACAAAATCACTCTCTACAAACAGTTCTGCACCAAAGTGGTCCTTGCCTTGTTTCAGAAGAGGCAGGATTTGCTCCAATATGATGAGTGTATTAGTCTATTCATGCTGGGACTTAATTGGTTCTGGTGGGGAGCCACTCTGTAGGAATGCACCTACTGCCTGAAGGTTCTTTGCACCTTTTTTTTTTCCTTGACCAGTTAAGAAAGAGCTAACCAATTTATCAGTGTTCAAGAAATAAAATTAGCAAGGGTGTTATGATTAGCATGAAACTTAGGAGAAGGAGTTTTGTAAATTGTGTAACAATCAGAGGAAAGCGACTGCTTTAAATTTACTACCTCTCTTTGCCTTTGGTTGATAAACATAATAGAGAGAAGTTTGTTTCCTCAGGTAATTGTCGGTGATCTGATGGCTATCCTCCACGCTGTCTATATGATCCTGACACAAAAAAAAACCCTAATCATTCAAAACCACATAAAATCAAAATGTAGGTAGGGTGCAATATCTGACAGAGTACTGACATGACAATAAAAAATGTTATTCCATTAATTCATGACCAAGAGGAAGAGGAAAATTGAAATATTTTTTAAAATTCAGAGATAATTGGGAAGGTTTGAAGTGCTCTGAAACAAAAACCGAAAAGGTCAGGGTCAACAATTAAATAATTGGATGAAGTGGATAGTTATAAATCAAGATAGAGTATTAAAACCTGGTACTTTTTGTTCATTACCGAATCATGAAGAAATTATTTGGCTTAGTAAAGGAATTTGATAGGAATACTCAAAGGGCTGAAAAACAGAGTACATTCAGATCTGCTTCTACTACTATATGTATCTTACAATTTGCACATACAGGTATTTTTTCCTTTCTCTTAACTGGGGTGAAAAAAGATAACAGAGATATATTTCATTAAACACTTCAGAAATCTGCACTATTTCCTGCGGTTTTGTGATACAAATAATATATAATAAAATATTCAAGGTCCTGATACAACTCAATGCTTTAGCACAACTCAAGTAAAAATATACTGGTGAAACATTGAATAATTATAACATGAAGTCCTTGATTAATAAATTAATATATTTTCTATCATGAAAAATGAGGGATTTTTTTATGTATCTTCTTTCTGGCAGTGTGTGTGTGAAAGATTGCAAAATAAATTGTTTGGAAGCACTAAGCCTTATCTTAAACAAACAAGGAAAGTTAGGACCAATTTCAGGTTTTGCCACTGTATTTGGTGTGCAATCAGGTTTTTATCTTTTTATATTTATTAAAGGCTTCTGGGGAGAAAAAAAAAACAAACCCCCCACACAAACAAACAAAAAAACCCCCACCACCCTCTCTTAACCTTGTATCCAAAGCACAGTTAAATAATCTCATGAAAACAAAACTGAAATAAATGCTGTGGGGCTGGTGTGAGGGGAGGCCGGTGTAGCAGGTGCAGTTGTATTATGCACCTGAGTATTGTCTGCATGTGCAGGCACAGGCCAGCAGGATCCCTCCTATCCCTTCCTGCCAGGATGCAGTACCATTGCCCTTCAACCAGCTGAGCCCAGGGTCTGGGCACTCTTGTGCTGGCCACTGGCTGGACAAGCTGTGATAACAACAAAAGTGCCGGGGTAGGAGCAGAGCATAGTCCCAAGGCTGCCCATCAGAAGATCAAGGCTGCTTGTCCTAGCTTGGTTTTGGCCATGTGCCTACTTCTTTCTCAAATGTCTCTTCTTTCTGACTTAAGACACACAGCAGCACCAATTGCTGGCCCTAAGCCTGGGCAGTTGAACTCCTAGAGCTGGGTGTGGAAGCGTGGTTTGCACTCTGGCCCCTGATGACTAGTACAGAAAATGTGACATTCCAGCTAAAAGTTTTTTACTTACTATCTTCTTCCTTTTTGAACACAGAAAGAAGTATGCATCTGATATAGTCTTCCTGAGGACGACACACATTTGGTAACCAAAGGCAGTGGGAGCAGTTGCCTGCCAAGTTAGAAAACCTCAGTGGTTTGAAAAGACTGAAATCTGTGGAGACTAGTAACCAGAAGCACTGTGATTGATCATGGTGTGTGCAAAAATTCATGTGGCAACTGATGTGAATTGGGTGCTCAGGGTGCTTTGAGTTGCTGCTTAAGACTACACTGTTCTGAACACAGGCTCCTTACCTGGTGAAGAGTATTTCTATTTTTTATTCTTGTTTGCACAGGTTGGGAAGCTAGGTTGTACACCACCGAAGGCTGGCTCCTCCATCATCCAAACTTTAAGCAATCCATACATTTTAAGAGACAAAGGCATCAGCATTCATTTGTTACATAACTTTCCATTAATTAGTACACCATTCCCTTGCTATAACTCTCATTTTTCATGTTAATTAGTCTGCATGTGCTGTTCTTCTCTTTGTTTGAGTCTGGGGTCTCTTTTGAGTAGATGATCAATGAGGGTGCTCAGAATCTCCCACCATGGATTTACTTTTCACCCAGTTACTGCTCAGTTCTGCTGAGTTCACTACTGATGGCTATTTTCCAGACTGCCCATTAATGTTGGGACTGTCTCCACTTTTCCGTAAGACAAAAGTCTAGCCAAGCATACAACGATCACAGTGCAATTGTTTAATTATAACTCTCTGACTACAATTAACAACTAAGAAAAAATTGCAAAGTTTGATTCAAAACTGAGAGCTAGAGTCTTGAGGGGATTGATATCAACAAGACTTCAATGCAATGATGTTTGTGAAACACCACAGGACAAGTTTCCTTTCAATGGCTGGTGTGACAACCTCCTGGTATCAAATATCTCAATGAAGAAGGAATATCTCAATGTGTGGCTTCTCAGTGAAGTGGCTATATGAGACCTTATCTGAAGTAGGGTCAGCTTGGGTATGCGCCATGCAAAGCAAATGTTGATTACAGGGAGAAAGTAAAAGCTGAGGAGGAAACTGGGGCACTGGATATATGATGAGAATCTGAAGAAACGGGGTTTGCTTAGTCTGGAGAAGATAGTGAGGCTAAGAGGAGACCTAATTGCACTCTTCCACTGCTTAAAAGGGGTTTTTAAAGATGATGGTGATGATGGATTCAGCCTATTTTTAAAGTTCAGTGAAATGGCAGAGAGCAAAGGATTCTGCTTAATTATATATGTAGCAAGTGCTATGGGACCTAAGCTACGTAATTAGACATGAAAATCAAGTTTTTCGTAATAGTGGACTAACTATATTAGGGTCTCTGTGGACAGCCAGTGCATCTCAATCAGTAAACTACTGGATGGTCTCACTATTCATCTATGTAGATGAGATAAAGATGTGATATGAGAGAACAAGCTGTCTTGAAATTGGATGAGTGACTGAAGTCCAAGTCACCTTCACATATAGGAGCTTTAGAAATTTCCCCAATCAGCCCCTATTGTGTATAGTCCAATTTGTATGTGTCAGTGTGTTGGTTAACTTCCTGCAGGAAGAATCTGGCCATTCCCTCCGCAGACTCCCTCAGGTGGATGCTGTTTCAGAAACGATCCTGTTTAGATAGTAGTAGAGAGTAGAAATTTTTTCCTGCACAGATGGTCAGGTAAAACAGTCTTTAATAGGTAGATGACATATTTAAGAAACAAATAGTGATTAATTTTGCATAGGCCAGAGTCATTGGCAGAACTGTGGGACAGATGGATTATTAGAATTGAGCACAAAAGAGTCTTGTTTGAGCCAGGTGAAGATGTAGCTGGAAGGACCTTTGTAAGAGAGACACCCATTGCCATTTGATGAGTAACTGACCATCCTGTTCAAAAATCAGATTTCACATGCAAGTGTTCCCTTCTGGCAATATTATATCTCCTTTTTCCCCCACCTGTTAACAAGTAATCTGCCCATACCATCTATACAACATAAAAAAAAAATGTTTCACCAAAGGTTGGTAGAACACTGGCCCAGATACCCAGAGAGGCTGCAACGTCTTCATCTTTGGAGATATTCAAAGCCCAAGTGGACATGGTGTTAAGTAATGTTCTTTGACTTTGAAGTTCATTCTGCATAGAACAGGGCATTTTTGATCTTTAAAAAATCTCTTCCAATCTACTTATTTTCTATGTTCATGGTTTTAAAATCCTAAGCTCTTTGTGGAAAGCAATATTTTTTGTTCATGCCTGTTCTTTTCTTAATTTAAGAAAAAAAATCACAACCCCTGAATGGTGCCTCAAGGAACTATATGAAACCAGTATGATAGTGACAATAGTAGAAGTTACATGGAAAGTTTCTCATTATAGCTTTTTTTTTTCTTTGAATACTTAAAAACTTTTCCAGAAGAACACCACTCAATGGTTTAATTTACTAGTTGTGAGAAAAAAACCCAACGTATTCTGACCTTCAGCTAGAATACTTACTGTTCATTTCACTAGTACAAATGTTACTTATTGTTTCCTAAATTTTTGTCTTTCATTTTCAACTACAATCAATATATGCTGGTACTTATATTCTGCAAAATACATTATTTGTATATTACAAATGCACAAATGCACAAATACACAAACTGTGTATTTGTGTATTTGTGTATTTGTGTATTTGTGTATTTGTGTTAAACACAATTTGTAAAATTTAAGACTGGTCCATTTTTCTATTTGCTTTTGTGGTCAAGAAAATAAGGAACTGGAAAAAATAAAAAATTCCATCCAGTATGAAAGTTTCCAAGATGAGGAACCTTTAGTTTGAATCATTTTTTAAAAAATATTTTATTGTACAGAAGGTGTGTGAATGCTGAACAAAGAGAGTTGCGTCTGAGTTTTATAAACTGTGCAGACATTTAGAACATGTTAATAGAGATTTGGCACTACTGAATTGGATTTAACACTATGATAAGCACATCTCAAAGTTCAGGTAGGGCAAACCTGAGAATATAGATTATACCTTGAAAACTGGAAAATTGTTTTTGTTTGTTAAAAGAACCTGTCTCAAAGTAAACATTTCCCAAGGTAAACATTTTCGTGACATATACGAATGCATAGGATGCATAGCATGGAATGGGAAAGAGAAATTCCACATGAAACCAGGTAACAAACTTAGAGAAAGTTATTTGCAGTTAGCCAAGAAGGGTATTAGGTTGGGTTAACTGGGCTTCATTCCTAAAGAAAAAAGAAGGTTAAGAAAGTGACGGAGGTAATATTAAGATCATAAATTAAGGAAAAGTCAGTTTAAAGATATATCAGTTTCACAAATCTGTATTTAAGGAATAAAAACTGAAGAAAGAATGTCATAGGAAGTGACTAAGTCAAATTACTGAGGATGAGCACTAAAGAAGAGTGAAACGGTGAAAAGAGAATCAGGAAATTGAAACATAAAACAAATTGCAACAAATAAGGCTTAGTAAGTATAGCAATGGAAAAAGGTGCCCTGGGAGGTATTTCTAGGGACATTGCCCGATCACTGAGGGGAAGTATTAATTCTTGTTACTTGGAATCCATGAGATCCCGTCTGAAATACTACATCTACTTTTGAGTCTCTCAATATTAGAAGGGAATTGATAAGTTTGTATGTCAGAGGATACTGGCTGGGGACTGTAGCCTTTGTCCTCTAAGGAGCTGGGGCTTGTTAGCCTGGGGGAGTGATCCTCTCAGGAGTGCTTATCAGGAATGCCTCAGCACCTATGGGAGGGTTATCAAAGTGGCTGGAAGGGGTCTCTTCCCACTGGTGCAAGGTAAGTGTAAGATGAATTCAGACTGGATTTTAGGAAACACTTTTTCACTCTGGGAACAGGCAGGCAGTAGAGCAGGCTGCCCAGAAAGGCTGTGCATTCCCTGTTTTAGGATGTTTTCAATACCTGACTGGACAAAGCAATGAGTAACCTAGCCTGAATGCACAGATGATCCTGCTTTGTGTAACATGATGGAGTAAATTATTCTTGAGGTCCGTTTCAGTCTGCCTTTATGGTTCCGTCTCTGTACATTTGTTTGGACTTCTCTAATGCAAGGTTACACTGCTGAATCATATTTAGCTTTTCCACCAAGGATTCAAGTCCTTTTGTTTTTTTGCAAAACAAGTATACAGCTTCTCTAGAAATAAATAGGGACAAGAAAAAGTATAGACACAGAACCTAAAGTTAAAAAATAGTTAGCTTAAGTAAGAAAAATAATAATAAAATATGCATGTGAATGTTAAAAAACACATAACAGCATATAAGTTTCTGGAATTGTGTTTACTAATGATTTATAAAAGTAAACATCTGTAAAAGTATAAATGGAATGAATATTATGAAATGTTCTGTATTTTTGAAAGAAATGCTTTTACAGTAGAATACTTTCCATATTACCATTTCTCTAACTAAAAAAATATTTTTTTCTCAAAAATTTAAAATTCCATCAAGATGGTTAAATTATAGCTTTTTGACTGCTGTTCCTGAAGAGTTATGTCCGTTTTGCTTCCTACAGCAGAAAGTGACATTTAAAGATCCTTTGCATCAAATAAATGACAGAAAAAAAGAAATTCCACTGATAGATTTCTGAATTTTTTTCAACTTTTCCCTAAGTTTTAGGTAAATATTTTTCAAAAATACTTTGGTTTGTTGTTTTGCTTCATTTTGCATCATGAGAATAAATTATTTTTTCTAGTCATTTTATGTGTCATATAAACTTAAGATCTCTCACTGCATTATTGAGCTGGACACTAAAAATCTTTCAGTCCTTTCCTAACACTAAGAAAACTTTTGAATGCATCTGTGGTATAGCAATATATCTCTTCTATTCTCAATCTTCTGTGATATCAACAGTGAACCTGTCCTGCAGAATGCAGTTTTTAATGCCAACACTAAATGCTTCAAATATGTTCTTCCTGCTTTCCATTTCTAGGATTACATCATGCAGGATGGATTTCTAAACAGTTAGAGCAAAGATATGTCTAGTGCTCAGAAACTCTTAATAACTCAATGAAAATGCAATATGAAAGATACAAAGCATCAGCAAAATTTTTAATACTTGAAGCTCTTGCTGTCATTTTTTATTATTACTATGGCTCCTTCCTGTAATAAATTAGAGGTCAAAGTTTCAGAAATATACTGTAATATAAAATAAATACCAGTCAAATAACCCACATAAAGCAAGGTCCATGTATGAGCATCTAGAGCTGTAATAAAAGTGCTTTCATGGAGTTTCCATAAATGATTTCACTGAAGACTGAGGGAAAGGGACTGCTGAATGGTTTAATAGGTAGCTAGATTTTCTTTTTTAATGCTACATAAATTTTATTTTACATGTCACTCCTCTCCAACTTTTATTGTTTTAATACCAGAAAGGGTGAGATTACCAGCGGGATTTGTATGCTCAATGCTCATTAATTTTAATAGGAACTGGTCATCAAAATCCCTTATGCAACCCTAAAAACATCAGCCAACATTTCCTGCTATATTTGAGAGCAAACTGCAAAATCAACAAATGCCAGAAAAGCTCTCCCAGTTGAGCTGAGCATGTTTGCTGAATTCCCACAGCACTGAATAGAGAATAGAGAGAAGTCTGAATCCCTTTTCAGGGCAATGAGTCATGAAGAATGCAAACAGAAGTGCTCTGTAACAAACAGAGATAACACAAAATATGATCAAAGCTAGATCAGCTTCCCCACTGCTCTTCAAGTATCTTGTATTTGACAAATGCAGAATGCTTGAGAGTAAATAATGAAAGTCTTTGAGCTATAAAGTAAAGAATTATTACCCAACTTTACTAAATCACTCTAAATTTCAGTTTACCTCAGTGAAATCACAGATTTAGCAGTCAAGATTTTAATGAGTACTCAACAGGCTGAAACTACAAAAAAAACCTTGCTGAAATCTATGATCTTTTGATAACCATTAAATTAATAAGAAGCTTTCCATAATTCCATGTTATGCTAGATCAGGTCACTGGTTTTAGATTTATTTTACTAGACGTACCAACTGTGTTATTAAAGTATTTGCTCTCTGTATCTATAACAATTATAAGTCTGTAACACTGTGAAGTCAAACTTTTCATTAATGTATTTTGTCCCCAAATCTCTAGTTGCCAGAACTCGAATTAAGGTTCCTGTGACAAAAATGATGAGAATGAAATACATGCAGTTTTTTAGTAAATAAAAATAATAAGTAATTTGTCTAGAGCTGAGATTAATTTATTTTGTTTAACATCAATCATCTTCTCAAAATGTCGACGCTTTTCATGTTATTGGATTATTATTTCATTACAGCTCTTTTTCACAGTAAGAAAATGTTTTCCCAAGATATGAACAAGTGTTTTGAGAGTCAAAGGTATTATAGACATAATGGAAATTTTAATTATTATAATAGTGTTCATTGTTCCTCTCCTTCAATAATTCTGTGGGAATGTATGAGAAAGCTAACCTTTCTCTGTGATCTTATTTAGTGGAAACGGAAATCAAAGAGTAATTTTTTCCTAGTTTTAGAAGGTGAATTATTAGTAAGTGGATGAAGTTCTTCTATTATAGGGTACACTTTTTTTTCCCCAAACCACTCCTAAACAGTTTTAACAACATCACATATCAAATTAAAATAATTCCAGAATTAAAAGAAATCCAGTCTTAAATAGATTAATATTTTTAGTCAATAAATGTGTTCGAGTAAGTAAACATTTAAACTATATTGTGCTGGAGAAATTAGTTTTTCTTAGCAAAGGAAAAAAGAAAGGTTTTCAGAAGTATTTTTATAGTTTACCATGGAATACAGAACTAACAGTATTATCAAGGATATAAATCTTTAATAGAAACATCATGCAGATGTCTTTCCAGACATATTTAAATTAGAATGTAGTCTTTGATATCTTGATGCCAGTCGTCATCTTGCTAATGTTACATTTATTTTTTTTTATTATTTTGAGAAGGGTTGAGAAGAGAGAGAGGGGAAGCACAGCTTTGCTGTGCAAGTGAAATGCAAAGGAAGCACCACCTTCCTGACGAAGAAAAATATTTTTAAAAAGCTATTTTCAATTTGTGAAGTAGTATCATTTGTTTTCCACTTTTAGTCAAGTATCTTCATTCTTCAATTGTCTGCAAATATGCTTGGGATTTTTGTTGGCTGTATTCTGATCTTCTTGAAGAAAATTTGGAAGGCCAGAATGAATTTTTTGCTGCAAACAATTCTCACCTACACTGGCAAAAAACCCAATAGACCTATTATATCTCTACTTTATATCAGCATCTGCCTCCATCACTTCTTCAAATTTTTACTTCTGCTTTAATCTGCTACTTTTTGTCAGTTCAACTAAAAAAATGAAATTTTATTAGAAGGATCTTAAATACAACATTTGAAGGACTAGGTAATATAAATGAGGCTAAACACAGAAGTAAGGCACACACCCCCAGAAAAAGAGACGGGATCTATCCAAATTCTGGACTTCAATGCGTAATTAGAAAATGTTTTTCCCCTGTGGTCTTCCTTAATGAAGTCTTCCACTAAAGACAAAAATTACTTTTGTTGTCCTAATTACACCCATGCTTGTCTAAAGGAGTTACACTGATATTCAGATACGTAGCTCTTGGAGTTAGAACAGCTGTAGAGGATTTCAGTGGAGTGGAAATTATGGTTCAGAGCCTTGCTAGCATGAATTGGAGAAAAATCATGGCTTTCTACCAGGTGTCCAGAGCTCAATGAGAAATGAGGAAACACTCAGCTGAAGATTTTCCTAGGTCTATGTGTGCATAGCCTCTGCTGGAGTACTCTAGACTGTTCCATGAACTGACAATTTTCTGAGGGATGCAGTGTAGTTTTATGAACTTCTTAATTGACACTATCTTAGGTGTGTCATCTTTCCCTCCACTTAAATTACTAAAGGCTTTCCTTGATTCTGCAGCCCCATTGTTTAGGTTGCATAATTTAATCTTATTTAAGAAAGTCTTAAATTTTGGAGGTTAAGTTGCTTCTTAACTTCAATATATTTTCTTTAGTTCTGTCTTTTTTTTAAAGTCAGTGTCTCAGTATAGTACTAGCTAGAGTGTTTATGGTAGGGAAGCATGGAAGATGGTCCAGATTGCCAGTTTTGCATATTTACAGATCTTTGCTCCTCACCAGCAGATGTGTGTGAAGCTTCTAGTCCCCCAAATTGTTCAACCCAATTGAAATTGTCATGAAGTTAAGAAGCATTATGCTTTGATTTATAAACACAATAATAGTTTGCTTTGAGATAGCAGAAACAAATTAAGCAAAGTAGAAAGAGATTGGGGGTTATTTACTTGTCTTTTCTGACAAAAAAGCAGAGCTGTGGAAATGCAGTGCATCTGACAACGCACAGTATTATTTTTGTTGACATTATGCAGAAAGTTTTCAGACTGAAAATGAATATATTTAAAATGTCTTGGAGAGAGAGGAGTTAGAGATGGGTGTTGCTCATCTCCCTCACTTCTTATGAGGAAGACTTGAATTATTGCTGTCTTTTTCTGAACTCAAGGAGATTTTGTGCTTGAGTTCTGTCATCTTTACAAAATTGCAACAACAGAGAATAGTATAGCTAGAAGTGGTATCTACTGCCTATCTGCCCATTTTAGTTATTTAAAGAAAAGTTTTCTCTTGCCTTTTTCCCCAATTTGTCCACAGCACATGTTCAAGACAATTAAATATGGAAATTACTGAAGTAATTTGGTTTAAATAAGGTGTTTCTTGCTCAGAATATATAAATCAAATTATGAAGGGTTACATGTAACCATGTGAAAATTTTTAACTCCAGGATGGAATGGAAGTTTATTGATTCAAATGTTTCTGAAGATTGATTCTTCAGGTAAGTGTAGGTCCCTGTTTATGTGATGCAATGGTTATTAATTTTAAGAAGATATTTCTCCTAGATGATTGAGTTGATCCTGTTACTGAATTTTGGTAGGAAATTAAATTGGGAAAATGGCAGTTTTTTTGGCCTATGTAGAAGGAAAATTTTGTAGAAGGAACACCTGGTTAGTATTTGTCATATGTTTGGAGTAGTAAGTTCTGAGGCGGAGACTCTACCATGTAAAATGTTTCCAGCATATATTTTGTTGATATTTCAGAATTTCTAAGAGAAAACCACAAAACTAATCACTGAAAAATCTAAGTGGAATCCAGTTGCCAATTGTTTATGCATGCTACTAACCGAACTTCCTCATTAGGAATATTACTGTACTGCATGTACCACAAAGTAGTTTTAAAAAGGAACAGCCCTAACAATACTTTGCACATATTTCATGGGAGACAGCTTCTGGTTCTACATATATGCTAATTTTTAAATTGTATTATAAAGAGACTTGTTTAAATTTTGTTCAAATAAGTTGCTGGCTTTTCTAAAATTTGATTGCTTCGTTGAGATCAACATTTCAATTTGCGACATCAATAATCAACTCAGAAATTTGTGTCTTTGTAGTAAATGTGAAAACATATTTCAGTGATTATGAGTGCATCTGAATCCCACTGGACTCCATAAGAAGCTTCAGATGCTGAGTACTTATGAAAAAGAAAGATTTGGTTGAAAGAACTCGGGTTTTTTATCTATGTGTTGAAAATGTTAGAATAAATAGCTATTAATGTCACTAAAATGTTAGCAGCCATTATTGGATATCTATTTCAAAGTACCTTTATCAACTTATTATATTATGCTTTGCTCTTTAGAGATTGAGTTACTGGTACTCACTTATTTTAGGGAAAAATTCTAACTAGATAGTGTTTTAGCACTTCCCACAGGACTTATACGCAGACTATTACACCTGTTAGTCCCTTCCAGTAGTCCCACAGTGAAATTTGTAATGTTTGGGGATTTATTTCATATTGCAAGGATATATATATTTTTTTTTCTCTGAATGCATCACATGGGAAAAAAGCTCATGTCAGTGTGTATTTCCTTTGCTCTTTGGAAGGAGTGTAAAAATTCTGTTTAATGCAGTGAAAGCAGGAAACATAAAAACAATTAACCAAGTCCTTTCACATTTTTCAGGTCTCAGGTCAGATACAAATAATCTTAAAATTTTGGGAAGATTCACTGGACATTGAATGAGGTCCTGAGGCTTGAGTAAGTGACAGCCTGAAATAGAGCTGTAACAACAGAATGGGTGCGTGGATTTCACCAGCAGTTGGAAAGCAAAAGTTAATGAGGAGTAACCTGTCATGAAAACAGAGCTACTGTGGATGACAGCAGCAGCAGAAGAGTTGACACAGGGCCATAACACAGTCAGGGGTTCCTGATTTCCATCATGCTGAAGCTAGGCAGAAAAAGCAAGCAGCTGGAATTTTATGTGCTGTATTTCTTTCAGAGACTTAACAGGTCATTAGGGGATAATATTGCCTTTAAAAGACCTGACCAGTAGGAGAGAGAAGAGGCTTCTCTGTTGTTGAAATTTCTGTAATTACTCACTCCTGTTGTGTTCCTTGAAGAAAGCAGTGGAAGGAGTTTTGAGGTAGCTGACCTGTCCTTGGAGGATGGCTTGTATTCCACAGGGAAGCACACAAAGATTTCTCTCAGAAGCAGCGCAAGTGAATACATAAGGATTAAAGTAAATCTCTATATGGAAAATTGAATACTTCATACATTTACTTTTCACAGCCTGCTACTGTTCTTAAACCTTATTGTATGTTTTGCCATAACATTTATTTCTTATTGATATGTGCAGCAAAGTAAAATTGTAAAATTAAAGAAAGAACATTAGAAATTATGTATTTGGAATCCCCTACCTACAGTTTTCCTGTAGGTTAAGGGAATATTTATGTTCAAGCAGTGAAGACTGCTTCAATTATTGCAGTTAGGAACCATTTCGAATCAGTGCTAGTAAGAACTACAAAGAAAAAATTACCTCCTTAGTTTTCTACTTTATTGCCATGGAGGAATTAATGTTGTAATTTATTAACCATACTGTTTTATACAGATACCATTTTTACATTGTTTTCTGATTTAATTCTCTGTCTTACAGCTTGATGAGATTTTTGCTTTAATAAGGTCTTCAGCATATTCTTCTTTTCCTTTAGATTTCAGCCATCAGGGCATGCATTTTTGTTGTGGTTGTCTTCTGTGTATCGCCTGCTCTTTCTCAAACAAATCATTAATCTTAAGTATAGATCCCACAGATGTATAGCCATCAGTGGGACTGATCATATGCAGGACATGTCTTTATTTTACCTGAATTAGCTCTAATGTGGCTGCATTTTCACCTCACCTTGGGTGATCTATCAAGAGGGTGTAGTCCAGCAGCTTTTTGTCTGTTAATATAATTAGTTCATGTAGCTGATCAGTAACTGTGCAGTTTGGGTTCTACTTTAAAACCTGGGGTAAGTCTTCAGGAGTTCATCCAAGAACAGGTAAATGAAATTAATAAAACGCAGTGAGACCATGACAAAAAAGGCAATAAAAATGGTTAACACCTCATCTTTGTCTACTTGTTTTGTGATTTATATATGGAGAATGATCATGGCATTTGAAGGTCTAAGATTAAATGGACTGGTGTGTTACAGACCACACTTTCAAAAGAATCATGACACTAAATTACAATTTCACTGAGTTTTCCATAAAACAAAATGTGATATAAGCGAAATTCTCATTAGTCCAGGTTTTGCTCCAGGCAGCTAGAAATGAAAAATAAAAAAAATTACCCACCCCCCCTTTTTTTATTTCTTTAAAGTAAAAATTACAAAACTTTAGAAAATTTAAAATGTTGATATAGGACCTTTTTAAAAATTCTCATAATAATAAAATACATAATTTTTTAATATATATGACCAGTTTTTCTTCTGGAACTTCATCTCAGTTTCCTCTTTTTCTCTCCTCTGTCTCCTCTTCCCATCTTTTTTCACTCCAGATAAAAGAGAAATTTGAAAACTTTTGAATTTACTGGAGAACACAGATAGGTTGATTGTGACAAGAAAACAAAATAATCTATAAAACATTCTCAGAAATGTATTCAACAAGTGAGATCTGCATATTCAAACCTCTGTCCTCCAAGAAGTTTGGACTTCGGCTTTACAGAATTTTCAGTATATTGGTTAGGCACTCAAGCATTGTAGACAAAGTAAATGAACTCATCTACAAGCAAGCTGTAGAGAAATTCAATATTTTTACTTCATGTCTAAAATGTCAATTCTAGTTGTGCAGTTCATGATGACTGTCAGAAAGTGAATTCTAGGCCTATCTGATATTTGTGGGACCTTTGCCATTGACTGCAACACAACCACAATGTTGCTCACAGCTGTTACTATAGTGATTGGAACTTATTTTTGTCTGACATTGTCAGAGAGTCCTTGGAAATCTTGTTCCAGATGATTTCCTGTACACAATTTGTGATGTTGTTGTAGTAATTAATAATTACAATATTGCCAACCAACACTGTACCTATGGTGGAAATTCTCGCGGCTCCTTTGTGTATTGTATGACTTAAATCCAGTACAAACACAGTGAACTACCTTGACAGTGACAATCAACTCTAAGAAAATAGCCTTTTTTTTTCAGAATATCAGATCTACAAAGGTTTCTCTCTCAGAATATTTGTAAGGCTAGTTCTACATAAAAACTAATTATGAAATATTTTTGGAAGATTTTTCTCTGTTTTTAAAAAGAGAGTCTTGAAACAGAAAAGCGGTTACTTTAAGACCTGGATCACTTCAGAACTTAAGAAAATAATGAAACAATTAAAGCTGAATGTTCTACCCAAAACGGCTCATATTCCTTAGTCACTAAGATACCTAGTTTATTCATTCTACAAATGAAAACAATTCATCAGTGAGTTAAAAAAGAGCATCAGAATATTGTGAGAGTTGAAATTCCTATGATATCAGCATTTTCAGAATGCTCTGGTTTACTTGTAACGTATGAGAGATACTTGCACAGATCTGGGAAAATTTGTCCAGATTTCCAATAAGAGCAGGCACATCCTTAAGAAAGTAACAAACACTGAATAAAACATTGATATTTTATTTGAAAATACCATATCACACTGTATTGTGATTGTATTATGGAACCTGTGTAGAGGGAGAGTGTTAAGGTAAAATTTCATAATATTAATCAGATATTAACTCTCTTAGAAACACTGGCCAACAACCAGCTTTCATGCCATATTGTTGCATTTTTTCATACTATTAATTTTCATTGGGAGGAGTGTCAGAGCTGCTCTATATGTATGTAACTATGTTGCCCTCTTGTGACCAGCTCTCTAAAATGAGAAGTCATAGACCACTTCAAGAACAGAACTTGATTTAAAGTAATATTAAAATTGATTATCAATTGACTTGCATATTTTGCATGTTTCCTTTAAACCAAACAGAGAAAAAAAAATATATTTTCTAAACATAGTGTTAAATATCTCTCACATAAATGCTGATTCTATTCCTTCCTGATCTTTGTATAGGATTTTTTGCAGTTCTCTCTTGACATGCCACTGTTCTTTGCTATCTACTGGCGTAAAAACAGCATTCACAACCATGTATAAGCATTTCATATGATGACTATGACATTGGCAGATAAATATTCTTTTATTAATTATATATTAATATAATCCATCAAGTATCAAGTCATTCTTGTTTTGGTTCCTTATCTCCTATGGTTCAGATACTCCTTGTTGCAGTAAGCAAAACCACAGTGAAAGTAATCTGTCATTTATTTTGGGTGTAAATCTGATTAGACTATCTTTGGGGCTTTGTCATTTGTTTTGGTCTGGTTTAGCCATTTTTTTTTTTTTCTTCTGTGACAGTCTTTTTCAAAGTGATTCTATTTCTTTTCATGCATATATTGCTCCCTGGGGTTAGTCAATAACTCTTACAAATGTCACTTAAAAAGAAATTTTAAAACTTTTCTGCACAGTGTAGTTAAATGGCACACTAGTTATGATTGCTGGACCAGATTAAAAAGCGAGAAATAAAATAATTAATTTAAAAACTAAGAATAGTGCACACTTGATAATAAACATCCTCTGAGATTACTTATCACTTTAGAAATCCCAGGAGGTTTTGTATTTTAAGCAGAAATCATAAACAATGTCAAGTAATCTTCTGACTTTATGTAGTATTTTACAATGTTTAAAATATAAATAGGTCTCATTTTGTTGTCTTGTTGACATTTATTATTGATTCAGAATCTACTTGTGATGATTGATTCTTGCCTTACTGTGTGTTATGATATAATGGTCCTAACATATTTACTTTCAAATATTTCAACCGTATCTAATGTGACCAGTAAAAAGATACTGAATCTAAGAGAGCTGACATGGGAGC
This sequence comes from Hylia prasina, assembly GCA_013397195.1. Classification (NCBI taxonomy): domain Eukaryota; kingdom Metazoa; phylum Chordata; class Aves; order Passeriformes; family Sylviidae; genus Hylia; species Hylia prasina. Next base: position 94,490 of record VYXD01015344.1, read on the forward strand.
ACCACAAGGGGACATCAAGGGCATGCACGTTCACCTATATAAATCTTTAGATGGCATTCACTTCTCAAAAAATTCCATTGTTGTTTAATATAGAAAATACTGGATATGGAATGTATCTTCATCTTATAGACAAATATTTAGGGGATGAAGCTACTGGCCCAGAAAGACTAAACATTCTAGCAAGCTACTGTTTCCTTTAATAAAGAAGACTCTAAGGGAAATCTGAGCAAATTAAGACCTGAGAGTTAATTTACCTAAAACAGGGATTAGTTCCCATTAGATTAGAATTGGTGAAGTCACCTCAGGTTACATTTTAATTAGAATTTTTGTTGCAGCATTTCTGCAGAGAATGCTTGATTAAACAACCAACTTTAGCAAATATAAAATTCTTCATCATACTTTGGATCCAATCTTTAAATCACAAATATATACATAGACTAGGGAGCTTGTATATCACCCTCTTAGTAGTTGAGGGAAAGATAATTAATAAGCATTTTTCCCCTATACAAATCTAGATACAGTAATTTCTGAAGGAAAAGAAAACCCACAGTTTTAGAAGGTCAGAACCCAAGTACCAGAAACTGTTTAATGCTGCTTTTCCATTTCAGGGTGAAGGTATTATTCAGCTGCAGCAGGGACTCTGATGAAGTGTGGGTATGTTATCATTTTATCTGCAGTTGTGCCCACAGCACCAGGCTTTTGCTTATTCTGTGAGTTTGGCTGTTTATTGGCACATATGCAGGAAGCCAAAAGGAACAATTTTGCAGAACCAAAGCCTTTGGCTTACCTTTATTATGAACTACCATTATACCTATGGAAATGGTGGCTTTTGAAAACAGCTCTGTATTCATTTAGATACCCAGTTTATCCAGTTACGGTTTTCCAAATGACTTGAATATCCGGAATTGGCAGTTCAGGTGGAGATTCCTAGCTCATTTCTCCACTATTCTGTCAAACGTGGAATTCTGCACAGCCTGGTTATTGGAGAAGAAATCTGGAAATACAGTAATGCTAAAAGACAGTCATATTTGAGATGTAGGGCACAAATAAAATGGCAGGTAGAATCCTCTGCAACACTGTACCTATGGATTCAGTAACACAACAGAATTGTCTGAACTTAGAGAGTAATAGACAAGATATTATTTTAAATCTTTCCACAGAAACTGTTGGATAGACATGTACATCAGCATCTTTGACATTATGGTAACAAAGATGTATTTTTCCTTGGAATTCTCAAACTGATAAAAACATTGGCATAATTTTTATGGTTAATTTCAATAATTGTTCCAAATTTTTTGGTACTTTTTGTTTTGTTTTGTTTTGTTTTTAATTAGCAAAGCATCTTAATCTCACACAGTGATTAATGAAATAATACCATATTCATGTGTTTCAGATTCTCCTAGGGTTTGACAGGGATCTTTAATTGTTCATAATACCTGTGGCTTAGAACAACATACTCTGGATATAAATGCAAATTTTTATAGCTTGAAGAAATGCTCCTATAAAAAACTTTATTTTATCTCAGGAGTGCTAGAAAAAAAATTCCATCATTATTCATAGTTTAAGTGTTTAAACCGAATCATGCTGAGAGAACACAAGCCATTGATATTATTTATATTTAATATGGCTATTCGTGCTGCCTCTTAATTGGCTTTTATGTGGGTTAGAGATAGTTTACAATAATTAAGCATAAGTAGGAGTTCACATAGGACCTCACCGTCTCACATAGGACCTCACCGTCTCTAAACAGCTCTTTTGGCTCTCACATATGGAGAGTGAAGTCATGACTGGGATCCTGAAAAATAAATCATTATTAAAGATACATAAGGAATGGCCAGATTAGAAAAATCTATCCATTAGAAAATGAGAGGTTGCTTTATATTCTTTAGCATCCTATACTATTTTGCCAGAAGTTTTTGTTAATGAATGTCTCTTTAGTAACAATGATAAATAAAACTTGCATATGGATAATCCAGTCTGATCTCAAAATATGCTGTTCTTATAAGAAGAAAACATAAGGTTGGTCATTTTTCATTTCCAATTTTTAAACATTTTGTTTGCATTCTTGCCACTATAATGCAGGCACACTTTCACAATTTGATTAATTTTCAGGGGCATAGCCCATTCAGAAATTACAGATTGAAAAGAGTATACTAATCTCCATCTAACTAAATTTATTTGGATCAAATTTCCTTCTCCTGGTCAAGTTCTTCGTTCACTTTTAAAGAGATAATTTTGTGCTTAGGTTTAGGTAAATAAAATCATTTTAGGAACTTCATAATAGTGTTCTTTAAAAAATGGTAATCCAGGACACAGTTATTTTTTAAGATATGCCTATACTTTATATTAGATATAAATATACACTTTATATTAGCTACATTATAAAGATTTTATTCAGTTTTATCTTCTTGTCTTAACTTCACAGATAGGACGGGCTTTGAGCAAGAAAATAAGATACAGTGAGAAGGATGATATAACAGAGAAATTAAAGCTAATTGAACATTTTGGAGGATGACAGAATGCAGGTTTTAAAAAACCTTGGTTTCATATGAAGGAAAATATTTAGAAAATGCACATTAGAAAAAACAGAATATATGACATAAATGGGTATGTGGGATTTTATTTTTTTTTTCCTGGGTTATATAGGAAAGTGACTAAAACTGTATAAAAGGAGATGTGGGGACAAAAAAGGATTCTCATGATGGCTTTTAAAGTCATTGATAACCCAGATTTCAGATTATGGTATACAAGATCTAAAGCTCATGCCTGACTTTATTGTGTTCCTCTCCACAAATGTGCATTAGATTCACATACAAGGAACATTTTCCTATGGGCATATGCTATTTCTTTCTAAAGATGCATATTACAGACCTGTGCACAGTGTAATGTGTGATGAATTCACATTCTTCAACCCTTCAGAAAACCTTCTGTGATCTTTCAGTGAATCTGTAATGTGCTCTGTAACAGTCTAAAATTGCATTTGAGCAATGTTATATGTAATTCCAGTCACAGTGTGTGGTAATATAAATTAACTTCTTTTTTAGTCCTTCAAATTTTATTTAGAAGTTTATAACAGTAAAAAGTTGTTGATTTAGAGGACATTTTCTATGAGAGTTCAAAGTACAAGGCAAAATTATATTGGAATAGTATAATTACATATATTCTTACAGATGGTTAATTTGTTCCACAGTTTAGTATTTGGAACAGAACAATGTAAGTTGTGCTATATCTTATTTCACTTGGAGAAGTTGAACTATGACACTTTTCTGATAGGCAAGACAGATATTTAACTAGCATAAAACATGTCTGGCAGTAGAGCTCAAAATACGTGCAAGACCTTGGAAGATAAACTAATGATATTTCCTCATGTCCAGAGTGTAATTCTTGTATGCCTGCTACAGCTGGAGAGGGAGAAGCAAAGATAGTTGTGTGCCCTTTTTCCATACTGCAAAAGTCATGGGTTCCTGGGAAGTAATACTTCAACTGCAATGTAACACTAGCCTTTTAAACACTTTGTGAGTGACTCCAGATTGCCCAAGGAATTTTGCTCTGGAATCCCTTCTTAGTGCCATAAAAAGGAAAATGTTAAGTGGGTGATCTGAGCTTTATACTGTATGAGAGATTTCTCTCACAGCATCTGACCTACAATACGTACCCAGGGCCTTTCATCAAATTATCTGTCAGAGGGGCTTATTCATTATTATACTTATCTTATTGGTGGCAATGTTAATGGAAAAGGAAGCCGAGATACTTATCTGACAAAATTCAGAAGCAGAAAGTGAAGTAGAATTTAAGACACTTCTGCTCCATATTAAATTCTAGACTCTGCTAAAATATAATGCATTTAGGCTTTGAGAATACTGTTATAACTACACACTAGAGACTAAATTCTTTTGTCCTTGTTCAAGCAAATCCTGCCCCCAGACTGAACTGGGAATTTAGATTGAGTGAAGACTGCAGAATTGAGCCCTAAAGGAATATGGCTTACTGCAATAAAAGACACAAGAGGGTTGGAATAAAAATACTGCTAGCAACATGTAGCGATGGAACAACATTACTTAGGGAAACATTCAAATGGGATGAATTAATTAGAAACAAGACTTTGATCTAAAGCTTATGACAGTGTTTATGTTCAATGTAACCTATTATTTGTATTACCTCCACTCTGTCACATATTTTTTCTATTTGCTTAGTAGTTTGCTTATCTCTTACTGCTCATGAAAGAAAATATCTTGCACTGTCAACATATTTGTTTGTTGTTAATAAAAGATTATAACTAAAAATATAATGATGTGCCAAACAGAACTAACCCTCCAGAGAAGCTAAGCAGATGGAAATGATGCTGTGAAAACGAATACATTGTAATTCAAATAATTTGCTTTTCACAGCAAATTATCTGTAAGTCCCACCCACAACATAGTAATGATGAAACAGAACTAGAGCAACTTTATGGATGGATTCTTCTATCTTTTACATTGGTATGAAACCTACATATTATCGTATGATATCAATGATATCAAGAGAGTTACATTAGATTTACAAAAACATAAATTAGGGTTCAAGTTAGTAAAGTTAAGTGTTTTAAATACATTTCAACTCAGTGAAAGATTATTATCACACAGATGAGCTCTATCTAGGTCCAGTTTAAAATCTGCTAGTTCCCAGAGAAAGATATGGATTATGACTGCTTAGAAAACAAATGCATATTTATTGATGCAATATTTTTGATTCATTTTCTTTAATGCATATTTTCATATTTACATATTTTCATAATTTATTCTCAGGCAAATATTCAAATAAGGAAATATTTGTTCTCTCTGGTTTTTTTTAATATAACTGTTTAAGTTGATTTTACAAGAATGACTGCACAATTTTTATTATTAATCTAAAATGAATCCTTTTATTTGAAAACTAAGTATATTCCGATTATTATATTTATTCAGAAAATTAAGAAATCAGTCATGCTAAGTAAAATGCCAGAATTAATAGAGAAAAGCAAATTGCAACTTCACTTGCACCTTTCCTAACCTAAGAAACCATAAATGAAGGCCATGTTGAAGACTGTTGTTACTTTTGTTTGTTTTTTCCTGGAAACCTAATTCTACCTTTCTTTCTAAAGTAATTTAAAATCCATTACTATGTAAGGGTTTATAAACATTATGAACATCTATGAACTGGTGTTCATACTAGTGCATAAGGCTCAGGGAATTATACTGACCACAATTTTTTTTCAAGAGCTATTGGATTTCAGTTTTATTGTTTGATATATCCCCATTTTTGCTGAAATTGTGCAGTCTTGCAAAGCCAAATACAAATTGTTTTCAAAACTGCTTTTTTCTCCTCTTTCTTCAGAAATATTTAGCTCTTCCCATTTCCTGGTCCTTTCCTCTTTCTTTCAATTACTTTTAGTGAAATCCCTGCCCCGGGCAGTGGGGTTGGAACTTGATGATTTTGGGAGTCCCTCTCAGCTCAAATCATTCTATGATTCTGTGGTTCTACAACATTCTTAAAAAGGATTCTGACACTTTCCTCATTAATTTCAGGCAGATGTAACTACAAGATTTATCAGGGGAAACTTCAGAGTTTAATGACACTACTGTAGGGTGAAGCTTGTCTAAAATCTTCATATGAGACCTGGACTATTCGTGGCTCCTATGAGGTTACTCCAGTTTGCAGAAGAGAGAAACAGAGGAAAAGAAGGAAAGGAGAATGACTGTTAGCATCTTTACCTTCCTACAGGGTAGAGAGGCCAAAGAGTGATAGTAATCCTAGTGTGAACTCCTGAATGGCCTTAGAGACAGGGAAAGTCACAGGAAGAGGTGAGACTCCATGGATAATGCTTATGGCTTATGTTAGCAATCTATTTGTGGAAGAAACAACAAAAGAAGCCATAAATAGTTGAAAAAAATAAGCCTCTTAGGGAAGGTAGAATATAACAGCTGGTGTGGAACTGTCCTGAGCTTCCACCAGACAGGACTTGGAAATACTGAATTGGTCTAAACCAGGCTGGAAGTTTTGCAGGTTTGTTTGGTTTTTTTTTGTCTGGGTTTTGTTTTTAAAACTGTATAATGCTGAAGGATAAAAATATTTAAATTAAAATTGCTACTCACTTTTTAAATCTACTCTGCTTAATAAATGAATTTTAGATTGAATATCATAGAGTGGGTGGTTCTGCTCTTGTATGTTGTTCCATTCAAATTTCCCAGTGTGCAACATTCTAGAGAAGTTTTAATTAATATGGCTTTTCTAATTGGGAATGGATCTAATCCCTGGTGAGAGAATCAGGCTCCTATTTGAGAAAGGATCTTTTTCTATTGCCAGTCTAGAGGAAAAGACTTTTGAAAAACTCAGGTTCTCCAGGGACCAACTAGGATGAAAAGCGAAGTCTACAAATAAGAACTATAACATTAAATGACCTCTATCTTGTTCCAGTAAGCCATCAGTACGGAAGCAAAATAAGATTAAATCTTTGTTTATGGTAAGTAAATTTAGACGTGGATAAGAGCTTTTCTGACAGACTAGAGATAATTTTTCATTCTCTATCATCATGATAAAGAGAACTAATTTTTTTTTAAGATCCCAAGTAAAGAGTCATAGCTGCTAATTTATTTTTTTGGACTAATTAGTTGGTAGACTGCAGGAGCTTTATTTATTCTAATATTTTATAATAAATCTTACTAAAAATTCAAAGTACATGTTTTATTAGAAAAACCAAGTAACTTTGAGTATTTCCTCTGCTTTGAAATATTGACATGCAAAAATAAGTCTTCTTTTTTGGTTTTTTAATTAAAAAAAACAAAATGAAAATCACAAACAAGTTTTTAAAGGCTTGAATCACCTCCACCAAGAAAGCAACTGATGCTCTGTATGGCAGTTCCCAGGCATTTGCAATTTCCTGTCTTTCAGATGTTACTGCTGTAGTACTAGAGTCAGCAGAATGTGTGTGTGTTTCAGCTGTTCAAGTTTAGTTCAGCAAATTAGCTTCCTTTTTTGACAAGGGAACTCAGGCCAAGAGTCTGAGCTAAGAATGGGAGTTGCTTCAGGGTTAGCATATGTTGCATTCTTCCATAAGATGATAGTTACAAAGATTCGGCAATATCTTAAACTACTGCAAAAAAATCACCAATCTCTTCTGTCAAAGGTCCTACATATCAGTGTTTCTATGAAAATTAGCTTTATCAATTTAGGGTTACTTACTTTATTAGATAGAGATGAAATAGTGTCATTCAACGATGCTCTTCCTCTTTTCTCAGGTCCTTTGTGCTTGGGTGTGGTCTACTGAAAAGAAATCTGTAACTTTCTAAACGAGCTCCTGCTTTCCTCTGCTGATGCTGCTGCCCAAGTTTCCTTTACCCATATGTCTTACCTCCTGGAAATGTGGTTCGCTCTCCATGCTCTAGATGACAAATTAGCAGAAAGAGTGTAAAAAATTTTATGGTTCTTGATTAAATTTTTTGAAGCATTGTTATCAATGCCTCATCACTTCTTTGCATTTCAGTATCATAAGAAAGTAATTTACAATTGATTTTAGAAATATACAAAAAGTACATTGCATTTATGTGTATGTCTTCTTTGAGAATTTGGGTTTATATTAATGCAGTGGCCATTTAATTCAAACATTCACAGCTGTTTAGCGCTGCAGTAAAACAGAGTAAATTAGAGCAACCTGAACATTATCTATTCAGGACTTAAAAGTGTATGGCAGTACTTTCTGTCTAGTGTAGCAGAGAGACTAAACCAGCCATAAATGCACAGTACAAAAAAGCTCATAGTGTGATCCACATAGTGTGATTATGGTGGGTCTGGAAATTCTGCTTAATTGTTTGCGTAGGCAGTTAGAGCTAAAAGGAAATCTTGCTGGTAGTAGTGATATAGGTCACTCTTGGAAAATTATTAGAATTTTTCCTGCCCAGATTGTTCAGGTTTAATCATGACTTGAAAACTGTTGCTCATTACAGAGTAATCTGCACTGAAGTGTATTTATTTATTTTTATTCTCAAGTAATTTCACTAATGTATTATTTTAAATTTATATATGTTTTAAAATAAATTATTTGATAATAAAGTTAAAAATCCATACTTGAAGTTTCATAGGTGTATTTTCAAGAACAAAAGAACTTAAAAGGAAGACGTTATTGAAAATTCTTTTTTCTGTACTGAACTAAATTAATTCAGATTGTATTTCTGGGCATTTCTTACTACAATAGATGCCCATGTCATAAGTGCTTAGTGAAGGTATTTTTCTGTAAGAGTATAATTATACTGAATAATTTTATACATGCTGAAAATATTTTAATATATTAATTTTGTTGAAAATTTTGACATAAATTCATAATTTTTCCTTATATTTGTACCTATCTCAGGCTATCAAATGCAAGTCTTAGAAACAAACTCATTTTTACAACTTTTAAAAAAGTATTTGGTAATCATTGGCTTCCTAGCTTTTTAGTGGGATTTTAAATCCCCAGATTTTAGTGGGAAAAAAGGGATCTTTCTTGATTAACTTGATTAAACTTTCTTGTAACTGTTTACTAAAGGAAAACTGAAAATTTAATCCATTCATTCATTATAGAATATAAGTTACAGGCAGTTCTAGGTCACTTTTACCTTTAATTCTGATCATACCATCCATAACTAAGCTTTACATATGCATCAGAACTCCTAATCCAGCTGATATTACCATGTAAGTACCCATCCCCAGGATGTGATTCTTACAAATTTATTTTGTAAGACAAGTTTGTGGTGATTGGGAGGCTGAATCTACAACCTCCACTTTCTCCTGACTTACTTTTAAGCCAGGGACTTAGCAATAATTTCCCACTGCCTGTGAAGCCTTGAAAGGCTGCCTTTGTTACTTGTTTATATGTTCTAAAGGCAATATTAATTTGGTATTGCAAGCACAGGGTGCTTGTATTAGGTCCATTAACTTGCTATTTGTGTCGCAACAAGTATTGGGAATGCACTTTAATATCTTGGTTTGTGACTTGCAGCCAAATAGCAGGTGCAACAGTCATCTCAGGCTCTTCCCTCTTTACACTGAAATAAGCTCCTTCTTGAATTCACTGTAATTTCCTTCTCAGCTTGATCTTTTAATCTCCATTTGCAGGCTGCCATTTCTGTGACTGTGCTGCAAGTTACTAAATGTGTTTTACTAGATTAAGAAATTTGTCCCGCTTGACTCTGAACACAGTTTTTTTCATAATGTGAATTTTAATCTTTGGTACCAATCCAAAGGGCAACATCTCTTTTATCCAAAGTTAAACTGAAATTTCCATGATGTTGAAACTTGATGATACTTTTTGGTTTATAATGTCACCGATCTTTAATTAAATTTTCCAACATATCGTTTAACACCAACACATTTTCTTTGTCCTATTTTCCAAACCCTTTCTGGAAAAAAATCCTTGTCTCTGAATTCTCTATTCCCCTGCACTTCATATTTGAAGGGATAGAGAGGTTGTGTAGAGTTCTATCTGGATCTCAGAAAGCAAGGGTAGACAATAAATGGCTTAACAAAGTAGCTGTTTAGAAAAAGTAGGATAAAAAGAGGAATACAGACAGCAATAAAGTCTTACACCAGTTCAGATGCTGGACATTCTGCATGTATGCATCATCCGACACACCACTAATGCATTTCCCCATTGTGTGCTGCACAGAACCTTCCATGGTGAATTATTTTCCATTTTGGCCATTTGAGTTGATACATTGTTTTCTTAAAGAAGCAACGTTTATTCGGCAGTGGTACTGTCAAACAGAATGGAGTTTGCATCCAAGGAGCTTCTTGCTTCACACCTTAGATAGAGGCACATCATGTCCTTGTGGGTAATGAGTGGGTGGGGCCCTGCAGGCCCCTCAGCTACAACACACTGGCTGAGTTTGTCCTTTGACCAAGAATTTGTGCAGCACCACACAGCCTGGAGCTACACTGCACAAGTGGCCCAGCCAGCACTGGTCTGCCTGTGCTCATGTCAGCTGCGCTGTGGATCGCCCGTGGTCAGAGCCACCCTGTTGCACCTTTTGATCCAACTTTGCTGTTTCCAAACACATTCCAAATTTTCATTAGGAAGTTGTTCAGCTAATATAGGGTTTTCTGACAGTCTGGGATGTTACCTCTGCTGTAGCACCCACCAGAAGCTGTCACCAGCAGCTGCTGTGCACCAGCAGCTCCCCTGCAGCTGCTTGTTCTGTGTGCAAGCCCTAGGACCGGAGACTTGGGCTGTTCGAGGTCACCAGCTCCTCAATACAATGTCTCCTTCAAGGCTCCCTATACAACTACTGAGAAGGAATCTCGTCTGTAGCATTTCGTCCCACACTGTGCTCTCTGGTAACTAGACTCATACTCAGAATATGAGGACTGAAGTAATCCAGTAAGGAAAATATGACTTTATAAGGAAATGATTATTGAAATGTCCCCAAGCATATAAAGGAAAAAACAGCAGGGTTTTTTGACAAAACTGTAAAGCCAGTAAAATATTGCTGTGAAATGTTTTTTCCTTTGGAAAATCTTACTTCAATGAAATAAATACAAGAACATTTGCTGGAATGTGGGAACATGTCAACTGCAGTGACATTGTTCCTATGGCAGGGAAAAAAGCAGAATGGTAAATTTGAAGCAGTCTGTTTCTACTTGTTTTGGTTGAAGTATAAAGTTTTCTCAGGGTTGAGAACACTTTCAAAATATTCCTTTGAATATCTAAGGATGAATCTGTAGTATTGTCAAAATTGAAGGGTAACTGTATATAAATTGCTCTCAAATTGCCATTTAAAAGTTATTTCAATTTTTATCCATTACGTTTCATTTTCTCTAAGGGCAGGTGAGCAGGCAGAGATGTTGGGTGGACTTAACACATGAACAGCCTCAGAAGTCAGTGCCTTTGGCTAAGTTCATATGCCTTAGGCAAGACTTGCCATACTTCTGCCTAGATGTAAAATAGACCAAATGTCTTAGAAAGGCAGGCTCAGAGACCCATTCAAAACATGACATTAAATAAAATATTAATAATAATAATAATAAACAATTGAAAAGTAACTTGTAAAAAGTGTATGACCCAGAAGGAAATAAAATAAGAAAATAGATAAGCCCAAGTCTTGATGTCCCAATTGAAACCAGTAGAGATCTGCTGACATACACCAAATTAAGTAAGAATCTCAAGAAGATGCAAAATTATTAACCTTAATAAGGACCATTAATATTAGTGGATTGTTAGCTTCATAGGATAAGTGCATGGATCTTTTAGTCGTGTGATTTACATACAGAGAACCTGTAAAATCTTAATTACAGTCATGAAAGTTTTGTAAAATTCTTCATACACTTAAAGAGAACATTAAAGGAAGTATCTGTAAAATATATGTCTTTTTATTATCCTCTGAAATAAAGACATTCTTAAATTAGGCAAAGGACTGCTTCAGAGGAAGGTTGCATTGAAGGAATGTGATAAAGCTGTTAAGATGTATTGAGTTTCATGGATGTTGAACACTGAGGGAAACCTAAACCTATACTTCAGCTTTCTGTATGCCAAGGAAAGCACTCTGTTGTCACAGAACGTCAAGGGTGTGGATATTTTCAGCAGGATGCTAAGGTTGACACCCCAGCACAATGCCAAAAAGAATGCAGTCCCTAGCCACAATCTATAGAGATTTTTAACACCAAGAGTCTTAGCACTGTTGGAGTAGTTTATGAAATCCCTTGCAGAGCTGAAGCACACATTTGAAGATTTCTCCAAAAGAAGACTATTATTTTTCCATTACTCAACAAGAAAACTGCAGTGGATTATTAAAATATGAAAATGACATTTTGAAGGGAGCTCAGAAAAAAAGTGTCAGTGAGCGAGAGGCCAGACAAAATGGAAAAAAAGATTAAAAGTGAAAACTGTAAACGTGATCAGGCATCCCTGAGAGACTCTTTGCATTGGCATCCTCATAAAACAATTTTGTCTAAAAACTGCTGTTACAATCATGTGTAAAGGAAAGGTTTAGAGTACACCTGATCAATGACCCTTTCACGTACTCATTTGCATGTCTTGATTTTATTTTAACCATTTTCCTTTGTCTATGGATTTGTGAAATCCAAAAGGAGCCTTTTGTATGCTTTCTCTTTTCTTGATATCTTTCTAATAGGGCCTTAAAGAGAAATCATTCTGGGGACCACTCTGGGAGGTATGTCCTGCAAATAATGGTAATGTGGCAAACCTGCTTGAAGAAAAGCTGACCTTTCCTCACTCTGTCAGCTTTGCACTAATGTTCAATATTAATTTAAAGACTGGAGTTATACATAGATGCAGAAAGCTTCTAATAAATATTTCTAGATCAAATATTGATGCTGCATATGTAACTACAGAAAACAGAGAGGCAAAATGAAGCTTTAAAACTCTGTCTGCACTTCTGCAGTACAAGCAGCCTGGGAAAAAAAATTACTTATCAGCTTTCTAACATCCCACTAAGTAGCCCCAACATGAGGTATCAAGGGCTTTGGAAGGAATGTACAGTAATAAAGAATTCTCAATGGAGAGTCCAAGTAATGTTCCACACCACTTAGAGCCTTGAAAATGCCTGCATAGCATGGATGAGTTTTCTGGATTGCTGACGGTATGCTGTCAAGTGAGAAGCCAGCTAGACTGATTAAAAGGTATAAACGTATCTTCACATTTTGCAAGCTCTAATTTCCTTATGCATCTTTCAGTTTCAATCAAGCTAGTACAGAACCTTCCTCACATGTATTTGGATTTAACGTGCATCCAGTATTACATTTGAGATAACTATTCACAGAATATCTCTGTGGCCTTGCATTGCAAGACCACAGCCTGCCTTTGTCAGCCATTGCCTTTCCTATAAATGCCATTATTGGAAAGGGTCATAAATGTAACTGTAACTACAGATTCTAAGAATAATGTTATGTGTATAATATATAATTTTTATTCAAAGCTTCATTTGTAATTTTATGTCTCTATTTTTTTCAGCACAAATGAAAAAGAGTTAGATCTTCCTTCTTCATTTCATATTCACTTTCCCTTCTTCGCTCCTCATCAGGACATTGATTTCTTTACCAAAGTGAAGACAACATATCTAGAAAGAAGATGGACACCCGGTCCTTTTGTTGTTGTTGTTGTTGTTGTTGTTGTTCTTAAATCAAATTAAATATAAAAATTCATAAGCTGTGTAAAAATATAATGATTTTTTAAGAATGCACTTTTAGAATACCACTTCTCCACAGTAGAATTTTTAACTCTAATTGTTTGTAACAAAGTGATTTTTACTGAACTCCACCATGATTTTTTTTTAAGATCCTCTGAGTTCCTGAGTTATATATGTTTCTTACCTCTAAAAATCAATGTAAACATATCAGCTCTGGCAGGTTGTTATCAATGTTTTAGAGAACATAAAATGAACCTAAAAGATAACCTTCCAAAACTCAGAGGAAAATACATACTTTCAGATTTGCCTGTCAGTCTATCTCAAAGGAGACAAAGCCAGGGAAAATGTCTTAAATGTGATGGTCTCCTATGATCTGTTTCTAAAATTGTGTTTCCCATTGGATAGATAGATCTTTTATCAGACAAGAGAAAGCTTTATGCTGTCCTGCCTGACAGTGAAGCACATACTTTATACAACTTGCTGCAAGGGTTATCTCATTTAAGCTACTCTGTGATCAGCAACCTGTTTCTCCCATGGGGCTCTTCAAATGTGGCTTGTACCCAAACGTAAGAAGGGAAAATAAAGCATTTGAAGCCACTTTTTTTTGACACTTTCCTGCATTGCTTCCACCTCTCTTATCTATCTTGTGTGTGAAGATCATAATTTCAAAATCACACAGACTGTAGAAGAGGCCAGTCTGTGGTTCACCTCATTCATGTCTGTAGTACATTTTGTACACAGATACCTTCACTGTGCATCCAAGGTGAAGAAAGTAAAAGATGCTTTGGTATTATATTATCCATAATATTGGTTACCAAAATAAGTCAAGCTGTTAAGAATCTTTCAAAATGTGGAGGAAATAGGTCCCGGTTCTGTCTGCTAGGAAATTTCCTTAGTATAATATTGAACAATATGAGAGTTGTTTGCAATTTTAACCCATTAGAAGATGGTTGGAAATTAATTGGGGAAAAAAAAAAATCAAGGTTTTCCTTTGTTCTTAGGCCACTTTTGGAGGAGTAGATCTAGTTTATTTAATCTGATATGGAGGTACAAGGAAAGGGATAGAAGGGTTTGTTGTATTTCTTGGTGGGAATAATAAGGACAGGGTTATGCCACATTTATCTCTGTAATATTAGTGATCGAGAAAGCACAACCCTTAGATCCTTCTGGAGAATTTAATCTAGAGGTGTTACATGGTAACTTCAAAAAAACTATTGTTATTTTTATTAGCAAGCACAAGTTTTCTTGGCTGCACTGAAATAAAAATTTTATCCATAAGCAATATGCAACAGAATTCAGAGAATTTCTTTTAAAAGGGATCATACTTTATTGATTTAATCTTCTTTTCAGTCACAGTGCCAGTTCCAGATATTTTAGCTTCTGTATGTCTCTGACTTCACTGCACCTAGTCATCTGTGCATAACATCAGGAAAATTTGGAGTATCTACAAGCACTTTTTGCATTCAAAGAGAATCTCTTCCAAGACTTTGGAGGGGGAGGTGATGCAGAGATTATTCTGAGGAGGAATATAGTGGGGAATGATGTGGGAAATCAATGCTGGAGAGCCAAGCCAAGTTGAATGTGTTTAGGTAAGGTGCCCTCATGGAATTGAATCTGAAACTAATGTCGACAGAAATAACAAGCTTTAATCAATGATGATCAATCCTGAATAATGGCTGCATAATGAGAAGAAGTATATGGAGTCCCAAATAATATGAGATAATTTACAATGCACTGGAAGCATGAGAGAATCTGAAATGAGGGAGAAATGTGTTAACATTAGCTTAAGGCTTACATTCCAACTGACCTGTCTTTAGTGCTTTAAACCTACCTGTGCTATACATTACAGGGATGCATAGTACTATGTTTTGTACATCTTTGGTATTCACTGCACTTTTTCAGAGTCTAGACAGGGAGTATGGGAAGCTTTGTAGTGTACCAGTTGATGCACTGGATAAATATCTCACAGTTCTTGTTATTGTGAGTATGAAACTTTACCATTAAAAAAAGACAAAAATAACTGAAAAATAAGCGTCTTACTCAAGATAATTGGAGAATTTTGCCAAAATAAAGCAATCATTTTTTACAGAACACATATACATGAATCTGTCCTGTCCTGTCCTGTCCTGTCCTGTCCTGTCCTGTCCTGTCCTGTCCTGTCCTG
>VYXD01015344.1:110039-174397 GCA_013397195.1 Hylia prasina
TCCTCTCCTCTCCTCTCCTCTCCTCTCTCTTCAGTTTTCTGCTAATTTAGTTTTTTATTGATGCAGTGCAAAGTTATCAGATTTAAGTACCCATTAACTACTAGAATTTGAAACCAACTATGTCACGAAGTATAATAAAGTATCAGAGTCTCAATTTTCTTCTCAATGCTAGTGCTTCTGGCCTTCCCATGTGAGCTGTTACTGTGATGAATAAACATGCGCTGAATTGGTTCATTAGGGTGGAACTATAGATCTCTCCTGATGTTTCCTTTATTCTTTGCAAAAGAGGCTTCATTGTTTCTGTATATTTGGTTGTTACAGCTGTGATGTTGCCAAGCAAAACAAAGTGCCATACAATAAAATGCTTCCGCATATATTAAATGCAAAAATAGGAAGCAGAGAAGATAAACGTGATGCAAATTGAATGGTTTATCTTGCTGATTGCCAGGCCTATTAATGTGCAGGGAAATATTCTTTCTTAAATTGTGGAGTTAAAATGACTTTTTGGAAATATGTTCTCATCAAAACCAAAACTTAATATTTAAGGATTAAATAGAACTACAGTTTAATCTTTGTTCTACCCTGGAATCAGATCTGAAGTGTTACTACTTTGTTATAATATCACTCCTCATATGATGCTGTCTAGAATATTTTAGTCACTTAAGAAATTAATTTTAACAACAAATAAAATACCACAAAGAATCCTAATTTTTAGTTAAGTACCTTGGTTTGATTTGGTTTGTCCTTTTCACCACTATTTTGATAACCTCTACAAACTTTTCTGTAAATTGACATTATGTGCCTGTAATTGTAGCTCATTAGTGATTGTTGTTGAGTGTTGGAATCAAGAACAATGTAGAATCTAGTATTTCTGGGCATGTTAGTATCTATAGTTCCAGTTCTTAACAAATGGCACATTCAATCTTTGATGCTATTCATCTAGGGTCAAATGACACAAATTGATGATAGTGTTTCAACAGGAAGTTTATTCAGATATAGTTGGACCTTTTAAAAAAACAAAAGAATTTTAAAAATACAGATTACAAAACAGCATGCAAAAATGAGCATCACTAATAATAATATTGAGGAAAAAGATTTCCAAAAAGTTAAGTACAATCATACAAAGCAAACTTAGTTTACAGCTAACAAAATATTTTGCTGCTATCTACATGTTAAAAATCCTGAGAATAAGACTATAAAAGCTAAAATATCACTGCTATGACTACTTAATCAGTGCACAGCTTGTGTTCCAATTAAGTGTGACATTAGTGTGAAAAACTTTAAGATCATAAATAATAGCATCCCAAGAGTGTCTAATAAGCACTAAAATATCAACTGAAATAATTTCTTAACTTTTGCACATTCTTGATAAAATTCTTTCATTCCATGCCTTAGATTTCTTTCTGTTTTCCTGACTTTTTAATTTTACTTTGAACACAAGGTAATTCTTGAAACACAGGTAAGGCAATACACTAGGGAACAGAGAATGATCTAATACTTCTTTTTAACTTGCTTTACAAAGTTGCAGTTAGGATGGAATTTATCCCTGTGCCAGAAAATCAAACATTACCTATGTGCCACTTAAGTCTCAGTTATCCTGACAAGAGTTACATGGTGCATAAGTCTTCCTCAGGGCTCATTTTCACTTTTAGTCTGCAGCCTGGGAGAATTTGTTTTCACTTTGCAGATTCCATGTCATCTCATAATCTTCAGGCTAAACAGCTAGCAGCAAGCAAAAGTCTCCATCTCTGTGTAAATGGGAGGAAATGCACTGTGAAGAGAGATGTTGACTGAAATTTTATTACATAACATAGAAACACTGTCCCTGGACAGGGTGACGTTTTCCCTGTGAGTAGACAGAGACAACATGGTCCTGCACTGGCACCCACAACATTGGAGTGTCTCTGGTTTAAGTGGCAGCCAGGAAGAAATCTTACACTTTGTTTCATACACCCTGTGGCAGCGTCCTGGCTTATGGTGGGATTGAGCCAGAGGGAGAAGTGATGGTGGGCAGGGGCTGTAAGCTTAGTCATATGACAGACCAATAGAAACATGAAGCAGCTTTCCCACTAGCCCCACCAATCCATAAGAAGCAGTGGATACTTTGGAACATATATATATAATAGAGGGTTAAGCACTGCATGACTGTATTCTGTCCTGTCCTTGCCATATTTGTTTTAGGAATGTAGGTTTAATATCGTGCCATGTTTTAGGAATGGTATTCTTCAATTCAGTAGTCCCACTAAAAATCCACGTCTCCATGCACCTTCTTTCCCCCTTCAGCCACAAGCACAAAAGGCAAAGATGACACCTTGAAATAAGAACAATTTACCTGAAACAACGACATAAGGCAATGAACAGTGACAGCAAAAATTTGAATTAAAAAAGTGCACAAAAGAGAAAGTGAAGAGGCTGATCTGACTGAAGCCACACTACCCAATCCTCTCTCTCTGCTCAGAACCATTGATACCCCATCAGTCCATCCCCCATACTTGCTCCACTGGGAAGGAACATCCTCCTCAGAAGAGAGTCCATTTCCCCTCATGAGGCAACGAGGTCAGATGGTATTCCATCAGAAAAATAATGCTCACACAACTACAGGCTCCACCCCCTCACAATGACAGAAATAATTAGCCCTGTTCTTGGCCAAACCCAGGATATATTTCATGAGTATTCCTTAGAGCAGGTAGAGGGTTGTTTGCTGTCTATTCCTAATAATGTAATTTTGGCATTGGCCGCAACCAGTTTCTTAAACAAATATCCTATGTGGCAATCTCATGATATTTTCACATACTTTCAAGCAGAAACTCACATTGAAACACACTTTACTCCTTATTAATATTGTCAAGCTTTCAGAAAAATTGCAAGAGGTGTCCTTTTGAGATTTCCTCTCCTATATTATTATGTTGTTTTTTCTTTTACACAAATTAGTAAGAAGAGAAAACATGGGTAAAATTTCAAGACAAAAATATTTTAGCTTATTTCTAAGCCCTTAGAATATGTTTGAAATTCAGAAGATGCATCTTGAGGTGTACTAAAACCACTATTGAATAGTAATGTTTTTTTCCAGGTATACGGAACTCATTCACGTCAACAGAAGGGCCATGGCTATTTCAAGTTAGTTAATAAGAAAACAAGAAGAAAAAGAATTCCCTCTGCACCTTTCTGACTGTAGTGCTTTTGTAAACTACAGGTAACTAATTTTTCCTTGCAGACATATGAGAATAGAAGTGCTCGTAAGGAAAAGAACCAATATATGAGAGCAAAAATCACCACAAGAATATGTAATCTTATGTCAGATAAAATAAAAGGGAGCATCACTGAGATGCAAAGAATTAATAAGCACAACAGAGCACTGATAGGACCTTATCCTTTCAAAGAAATAAGAAGACTATTTTTATTGGTCTCATGATGCTTGTGCTGGAGGAGAAATAAGGACAGGGAATCCAAAGAATTTCATCTTAGTTGCTGTTGTCTAATTCTGGAGCATATATGATTTCAAGACTGCCTTACTGGTAGCTTAAGTAGCCATAACTGTGTCAGATTTTTTCCTTTCTTCTTGAAAACTGCCTGTCTTCTAAAAGGAAGAAAAGGAACTTATTCTGCCTCAAATAATGTCTGCCTTGTACACAGTCAGAAAAAAGGAAAAGAGAAGAGCTGTAATACTTCCACCACTGCAATGTCATCCTGTGCGTGAATGAAGAGATAAAGCACTAGGAAGGTTCTCTTGCACAGCACCATCCACAGATATACATGCACCTTTTTGTGAAAAGACTTGCCAAAGTCCAGGTGAATATTCAGGTATCCTGCTGGCAACACTATTGCTGATACAGGCCAGGATGGCCTTGGCCTTCTTGGCCGCCTGGGCACAGCTGGATCAAGTTCAGACAACTCTTGACCAGCACCTCCAGGTTCTCCTCTGCTGGGCAAATTTCCAGCCACTCTTCCCCCAGCCTGTGGTGCTGCTTGGGGTTGTTGTGACCCAAGTGCAGGACCCTGCACTTGGCCTTATTGAACCTCATACAATTGGCCTTGGTCCATTATCCAGCTTGTCCAGATATCCCTGCAGAGCCTTTCTGGCCTACATCAGATCTACACTCACACACAACTTGGTGTCATCCATGAATTTACTGAGTGTGGACTTGATCCCTTCATCGAAATTATCAATAAAATATCAATCAATTAGTACCACTCAATAAGCTCAATGCTAACAGGAATATTCTTACAAGAGATGAGGTAATGTATCCCATTATTTTAATAATACTCAAATTACTATTTCTTGCTTTTCTGCAGATTTTTTCAATATTTTAAGCTAGTCTTAGAATTATCTACTGGTGACTCAAGTAGCCATTGATAATTTTGTTTCCTTTTCATTGTAATATTTGTGCTTTTTTAAAATAAATTGAGCCAGTTGGTAGTAGAATATGTGAAACTGTTATGTACAGTTAGACTGTCTCAATTTTGTTTGTAGAAAAGTTGAATATGGATCTTGAGAAACACTTCAAAAGTACAATCTGAGATGTTGTCATTTTGCCAAGAAAGTTTGGATCAGATGATCCTTGAGTCCCCCTCACAAATTTTTATTCTATGATTCTATCATGCAATCTATCACAGGAATATTGAACTTAATTGTTTATTTGTAAATAATGTTTAATTTTAGTCATAAATGTTAATTGAGTGGTCTGTTGGACTAGAAATCTAACAGTTATTTCAAACACAATGTATTTCACACTCTTCCCTCCGGAAATCTAGGATTTGGCTTACATTTCAAGGAAAAAATTTATCCAGACTATGGATTGTTTTCCCTTCAGGAAAAAATTTAGAATATATGTTCACTGGCAAATTACACGCTGCCAACATCATTTTCTCTGGAATCTGTCCATTAGCTCAAAAGAAAGATTCAGTATTGTCCTCCTGCTTGGCAAAAGAAATTAATTAGGATCAAGCCATGTTGTCTCAATTTTTACAGAGCTTCCTCAATTATAGCATTAAGAATCACACACACACACATACACACAAAAATAAAACCAGAATGCTTGCATTTTTTTGGTATCAAACCCATTGTTTTGCTCAGCCTACTCAGAAAAGTACAGCATGTATGCATTCCATTCCTTTATTAGCTTGTGAGATATATCTGGATATTTTGATCAAAAAGGCAAGCAAGCAGAGTGCTGATGACGTAGCTCCCTTCAGACTTCCCACAGGTTGACCATTCAATCTCAACACATGTAAAGCCCGAAAAGAGCAATGAAATGATTGTGATGTCCACTGTTATCACCAAAAGGTGAAGATTCTTTATTTCAGCCAATAGAAATAACAGCAATCTGCTGCCCTCTTAAACAAAGAGAATGCAGGGAATAAGTCATGAGCCAGCTGAGCATCCTCTTTTGGTAACCTGCAACAAGCACTGTCCCTTACTTCAGGCAGTGCTTATCTCTAGCTCTGTGCATTCCCACAGTTCCCATAGTGATGAGTAGAAACTTAGCACCTCTTCTAAGTAAAAGACACCTGTTTCTGAAAGGTTCTGGTGCTCATAGTTTAGCTACATTTAAATTAGATAGGCAGTAATTTATTCATGGGGATTTCTCTCAAAAAAAGAAAGTTATGCATTTAGAAAGAAAATCTTTGCTGGAATGTCAGTTAAAAAGGAGGATGAAGATTGCAAACATTACAGAAGGAACAAAAAATACAATTTATTGAAGAAACAAAATACATTCTGACAGAGATCTGAAATACAGTATCTGACAGAGATTTAAGTATGGGGTTAAAGAGTATAGTAAAATGGGCTGCAATGTCATCAACTTTGACCCAGTGAAAGCAATTAATATGATACCAGTGTCAGCTGGGTTTATGACAAAATTTAACCTGTCTGACCCAGGGAGATGAAAATAATGACCAGAATTTCTGAGGTCACAGAATAAATCAAGTCCTTAGTACTCTGTGAGGGACTGTGAAGGTTAAATTCATATCAAAGTTGGAAGAAGCTGAGGTCATTTGGGGCCAGGCACTCAAAGGTACTTAAGGCCTTAACTTTCCTTCCCCTCCAGCCTTCAGTAACACGCATTTTTTTCTGTATCTGATCACCAAAATCATGTGAGATTAAGTTCCCTACTATTAGTAAGATTTTATTAACAATCAGTAAGGAACAGCTTGGCTACTGTTGAATAGGTAATGAGAGAACTGTTCTTGATTGTTGTTTCATGCATTCATCAAAAAATGAAATGCGAAAAAAGACCTGTTGGCCAATGAACCCTTGAAATGTCTCGACTAATATTTTTGACTAAGATTTTACAGATACAACCACAGAAATGACTAAACTATATCAAATTAACTGAAAATAATTTATTTTGGGTTTATAATTTGAAAATAACAATATGGACATTTTATAAATAATTAATTCATACAGGGACAGTATTTTCTGTTCTACTGTTGCAGTGTAGTGTCTTTCCTTTTCTTTCTCTGTCCTTCAACAGTCTGTCAGAGAGAAAAGTTGAAACTGGGGAAACCACTGTGTGCTTGGCACCAAGTACACTGTGGAGAATCTGTTTCTCTTATTTAAGGAACAGAATGCAATACAGAAGCCCTTTAGCTGAACTTTGTTTTGACGCCTTGCCCAAGTGTCTCACGCATTTACAAGAGCTTTCTGAATATATTCTGCTTCTGGATTTTTCATTGATAATTTCAAGTAATTTTGTTTCCTTGTCCTTTTGTTTCACTCTCTTTGAAAAGAGTAAAAACAGATTTCACAAGGAAGATTGTGGAGATGATAATGTATTTGCAGTTTATTTTGAGACCTTTGTAAATAGAACATGTTTTTCACACTATTTCATATTCTTTCTCTCTATGTGCTTTTTACTTGAAATAGTCACTCACTTCCATACTTTTGCTGGAGAAATCCTCATTTAGGTCAATGGAGCAAAAGTGTTTCTGGGGCCAAAATTTAAAGATAGTGCCTGAAATACGGTCCTTTGGTTTCTGCAGTATATTTAATAATCTGGCAAAAAAAATTGTGTCTGTGGACAACCTTAGCAAAAAAACCTGATAAAAGTCTAACATCCTAATACTTGACCATACACACAAAATAAGGTGATGAGAAACTGAATAAGCAAGGCTACTCTAATTATTTTTCTCATGAAATCAGATCCCTGTTGTACAACATCTGATATTCAAGTGTTAAAATAGCACCTTCTATTGAGGACAGTCAGATGTTACCAAATTAATTCAAATGTACTGTTTAGCTGGGCTTACACATGAAACCAAACCAAACTAAAAATAATCTGAAATGTGTTTACATACGCACATGTGCAACATCTTTGGGTGATGAAAGAGAAATAAACATTTTCGCATTACTGTGCTAATCTTTGAATCAAGCAGGGTAATCACAAGGGAGGTTTTCTCTAGGCCTCCAAGTCAAAGTTTCTCCCAACAATTAACTGAACTTTGACACACAAATCTCCTTTGCGGATGTCTGAAAATAGACATGCATGTCACAGATTTGTTTTAAAAAAGATCTTTTTAATTGTTACTTTCAGCACTAGAATCATGTTCACCAGTACTCTGCAGGCCAGGTAAGAATTTTTTCGAAGCACACGGAACTCCACCATGGAACATTTTCTTTTATTTGCTCTTTGCCTAGACAACCAGTTCACTTTTTCCATAACTAGCCCTATTGTTTGAAAAAATAAAGTCAGACAGCAGGCAGTCATGTTTCTCAATATGTGCTTTCTTTTCTGCTGAAAGACACAAGAATCTGTATTCACAAAATAATAAGTGAGAGACACTTTCCGTTGCATCTAATGTTTCTGGGAGGTGATGTTTGAACCCTCTCACTACCTCATTAAAACTTCTCTTCAAGAAATTAGTTTGAAAGTAGTAGTTCTAGTAGTCATCGCTCAAATTCATATTCTTCAAAAGTGATATTCTTAAATAAGGCACAGAAATTTATCATGGTCCCCTTCTCAGTTTCATATTCAGTATGGAGTCAAAAGTCAGGAAAGAGGGCAGGTATTTTGATAGAGTTCACAGGTGACTATATGAGTGTCAACACAGAGAACTTAGAGGTAAGGCAATAAGAACTCTTAAGATTCTTTGAAGAACATTTATGATCAACATAGAGAACTTGGTTGTTTTTTAAGCAGTCTGAAGTAGAAGAAACTGCTTTTACAACATTGTTAAAGACTCTTCTGAATGAGTATTCTGATCTGTGCAATAAAAATTGTTACCAGTGTCAAAATCTCTATTTGTGTGATTTTATCTATCAAAGCTTAAATTAAATAAAACTGCATTCAGGTAATTTGTTATATTTTTGAATGTACATGGATAAAAATGTGATATATTTTGCTTCTTTAAATGCTACATTAGCCTACCACAGCTCACTACGAAGTACAAATTTTTTTTTTATTTTTCTAAGAAAAAAATAGGTGGCATGTCTCATCAATACACAATACATGATCTGTATTCATCAGAGTACCCAGATTAGTTTGTACAAAATAAAGTACTTATTCCGCTGGCATTAAAGCAAGCAAGCTTATAGCAAAGCAGAAAGTAAGGAAAATGTTGGGATGCTGATAGTTACAAATACAAGAAATTAGTGTATTGGAGAAATATAAGAGGTGCTTTCTGTTATCAAATCATATTGGCACGGTGTTTTAACCACTTCGTGTAGAAACAGCGTAAGCCAAAATTCCAGATTTAACTTTTCTTGATTGCTAGGTTGTTTTTTTTTTTTCTTTTTTTTCCACCCCCCCCACATATTTGAGTGGCAATGATTCAGAGTAAACACAGGCACAGCAACCTGAAGCTGCATGTTGAGATTGGTTACAAAACTGACATTATGTCTGTAATTAATTTTATTGTCAAACAACTCCATAACTTCTTTAAACAGGATATATGAACAGATCCAACATGCATTCATATAAAGCTAATCACTTTTACACTTAATATGTATTTCTCACACTCTTGAAAGTACTTTGGTCCTTCAAAATATTTTCTCTTCTAAACAAGTGAAATGTCCAATTTTAGACGCTATTTAGACTAACTATGCCCAAGGCCACACCTGAGAAGAGGATCAAGATCAATGACTTAATTTATTTTCTCTGCCTATTTTTTATTATTCTTTATTATGCATTGCAATTAGTTTAATTCGGGAGCAGAAGAGTGGCTCAGAATATAACAGCTTTTTAAATGGTACAAGACCCTTTTAGATTTTCTTTCTAAACAAATGGCTAAACCAAGATTATGCAATGGGCTATTGACAAGAATAAATCCTGTCAAAGAATATTTTTCTATCTTCAGCTTTCTCGTAATGTATCAAGGAACCAAAGATCTACTGACATTGCACTTAGCAGTAGTGCTTTTTACTGATAAATTAACCAGTAAGCAAAGTGAAGAAACCATAATATTGTAAGAATAAATGCAGATTTTTATAAAATCTGTTGCATCTTTGTCATTGAAATGGAGTAATTCTTCCTTTTCACAAAGAAGTTTTTTATTCTGCTAAATACATGCACATCTTAGAATAGAAAGTCATGAAAATTGCTGGTTTTGTTAAAATATTGACAAAATGAGGTAATGATACAATACTGTAATTGTACTGCCACAACAAAGATCAGCATTGTATATACTATAAAAGCAGAAGTAATTCTTTACATTCTCTCCTTGAAAGCTCTTTTCATAGATCTAATTCTCTCACTGAGAAAGCAGAGGTCTGACTCCTGTCAGGAAATTCAGCTGTAATTTTTCCCTTTTTACATGGTATTTTTTCTGTATTCTGTGTTCAGAGGAGATAACTGCCATCCTTTTCAGAATAGAAGAGTAGGTAGCAATCAATATTTCCCAAAAAGCTTAGGGACCATACTGCTTTTGTGTGTCTTATGGTGTGTTTTGATACTGCTGAAGAGTTTTTGTTCTCTTCAGTAATCTAGCCAGAGACTTGACCCTATCATTCCTTTAAAATGAATGACTTATTTAATTCTTCTTTTCTGAGCACTGCTGTGCTTGAGAGCAAATGTTTTGGGTATATGTGTTGACTGAAAATGTTCCTGAAACTCCGAGCAAAGGAACTTATTGTTTGTTTTGTGATACGTTCAAGGAAAAAGAACTTTAAATTCTTTGTAAATATGTAAGATTGAGTAAAAAAAAATGGACAAAAACAGTTCCCAAAACACCAAACTCCTCTTTTGATTTCTTGATTAACGGAAGTAAACTTCAACTTAATTACAGGTATTTTAAAGAGTTCTTCCTCTCCTAATGTACATAGACCCAATCGTGAAATGCTGAAGGGTAAACTAGCACAAGTAGAAAACTGCTGAAATGTAGATGTGCTCCTTAATTTGTCTTGTTTAGAGTTAGTCAAAATACTCTCTATGGCTCTGCATTATGGCATCATATTCCACCTGTGTATGGCATCTTAAAAAATCAAGTTTGATACAGAAATGTAAAAAAACACAAACCAAAGAAAAAAGAATTAGCACCAGTTGTATCCTTGTGTCAGAACCTTATCTAAATGTGATTTTTACATTAAAGGTTAAGGTCAATGGTATCAAATCTGGATGCCAAAATATGTGTCTAAAAAACTAAGTTACACTTCTCAAAACTGCCTTTATGGGTTGAATGTGAGAGGCAAATATTTTGTAACATTACAAAAAAGCTATCTGTCCTTGCCTGTTTGCAATTTGAAAAGCGCGAGATCTTTTTCAAGAGGTAGAAGGTAGAATTTCTGCTGGTTCATTGTTATACAATTATAAAATAATCTTCCCTTTTGATTTTAGAGGCATAGCTGTCGTATTTAAAAACAATGTATTTATTGCTTTTAAATATGACAATTATAGCTTTAAAATTACTAGATGTTAACTCTTGTTTTTCTTCTCTCTGGGTGGTGTTCTTCCTCACTATCAAAAATTCCTAATGCTCAAATGGGATTGTGGAAGTCTTCATAGAGGCAGCCATGTCAAGATACATCCTTGACATGGGATTTTGTTCTATTTGTGAACATGTATAGATTTTTTCTGTTATAGTGTGCTTACTTGTACAAACCCTAAGAAAATTATTCTTTTGTATGCATGTTTTGTATCTATTCAGTGAAAAATTTATGAATTTCCACTTTCCACAAATATTGCCCAAGAAACTACAATCCTGTATGTAAAGCAGTGTTAAAAATCCATAAAGGCTGCAAAAACAACATCTTATAAGGTAAAAGAGCATTGAAATGCATCTGATTTGGATGAAACAATGTTTTTACTGAAGAATGTTTTTTTACCAAATATGCTTTTGAAAGATATCGAACAGATCTTGTCCAACTTTCTACTGAACCCTCCTGATGGTAGGGATGATGCTATGAACCTTGAGTTACGGACCCATGAAATTATGTCTTTGTTCCCTCTGGGGAAAACCTCCTCAATGGATCCTGCAAGGGTGCCTGCCTTACTTCTATCCAAATTAAACTGCAACCAAATTAAAAACCAGGACAAAATAGACCACACTCTAAACAATGACATTTCCATCAAAGTAAAAAAATAAAAAGTATTTTAAGTAGCCTATTCATCATAAATAATGATTTATAATTCCTCTTTTTTTTACCAAGACTACACTTAGCTGACTCAGCAGATAAATTTCGCTTTGATATTTTCATTTTTTTTCATCTCTCCCTTCAACATGTCATATCAAACTTCATTTAATGCACACTAAAAATACTTACACTGAATAAAAATAGATAAATCTTCTCCCTGGATTTTTCTTTGGTGGTATCGTATTAGATTTAGTCTTTAAAACATTGATGACTATTTGTTTTCAATGTCCATGTAAGAGAGATTTTTATTATTTTTATTTCTAATCTATTGCTAGAAAACTGGAGATTCAGGCAGCTGATGTCAAAGAGTCACTGGTTTTAGTTCCCCAGTATAAAGCATCTAGATGGAATCTGACTTCTTAAAAGTTCCTACTGTTGGCAGTGCACAGAAACAGCACCAAGGCTATTAGGGTATAGAAAATATAGTGCCATCTAGTTAAGTTGTTTTGACTGTCAGCTGATTGTTTTGTGTATTCTCATAGAGCCATAGAAAGAATTGAATGACCCTTAAGAATCATTGAGTGCAACTCTCTGCTTCTCGCAGGAAAACCTGAAACTAAAACATATGATTTTGTCTAGATGCTCCTTGAACTCTGACAGGCTTGGTGCAATGACCACTTCCTGGGGTGCCTTCTCCAGTGATCAACCACAGAAGTTCTTAGTGAAGAGCCTTTTCCTAATGTCCAGTCTCAATTTCCCCTCATACAGCTTAATTCCATTTCCTTGTTCCTGCCACTGGTCACATGAGAGATGAGATCAACAGCTTCCCTTGAGGAAGTTGTAGACAGTGAAGAGCACACCCGTTGTCAATACAAACTAAGTAGACCTTTGGCTGAACATGCCTGTCTTCTTTGTGTCCACAGTTATTCTAAAATACTTGGTTTCATACCATGTTAACCTTCCCTGATAACACCTTGTGACTGGTGTTCAGGGAAGTCCATCTGCTTCTCTAGAACATATGTCAAGCTGAGAATCCAGAAAATTATAACTGAGGTCCCATATCATTGGGTTCTTCTTTTAGTCACAGTTCTCCATTTCTTCTTTTTCCACTGGTTTATGCTATTCTTTCATTTTAATTTGAATTATTTTTCTGCTGATGAGGTCCCAACAATATACAAAACCAGTACGACTGTCACAATTATCTCATGTCAAGATACGAAGAATTCAAGTTCCTTCTTATTTGAAAGTAGTTTCTTGCTTTGCAATCTAGAAATTATTGCAAAAAAAGGACACTATTTTCCACAGAAGAACAAGATTGATTTATTTTTTCCCTGTGTTTTCCTCATTATTACAATCTCAAGAAAAATCACAGTATTTTAAAATAGATGTCATCTATGTAATCTGAACCGAAGCTTCTTTACATTTTTGCTTCCGAACCTGCAAGCATTGTTTTTGTGTATAAAAATCATGATAACATTGATTATAATAGAGGGAATTGTTTAGATTTATTGCTCTTGAAGCAGTTTTGTGAGCTATAAGGGCTATCAAAAATGTGTACAGCTGCATATGATTTAGTAATTACCAGTGTCCAAAGCATCTATCTCTGGCAGATGTTTCAGAAGCTGGTAATTTTAAATTGCCTCAAAAAGAATCTCGCATGTAAGAGAACACTTGGGTCTTGTGAAATGAAAAATTATTAGCTTAACTTCTCCAGTGTTTTAAAAATTTTTGGGTTTTCTTTTTCAATAAAAAATATTTGAATAAGCAAAAGTCTCTTATGTTAATAGGAAAATTAAGTAAAATGATATGTTCATGTCAATCTGTGCTTGAATTGTAGTTCCTTAAATAAATGAAAGAAAATCTATGCATTGAAGTTTTATGTACTTAGTTGGTGTGTTTGTACTTACAAACAATAAAGCATCTGCTTGATTCTAAGTTTTACTCTCTCTAAAGTATGCAAAAATTTGTGAACAATCCAGGCAAACACTAGGCCCAAGAAATAATTTCAAACTATCTTCAAGAAACTGTGTACAAGACTCATGCACTGTGACCTTCATGTAAAAAATAAATGAAAAATAAAACATTTCTACTACAACTTGAATTTTACAACGGTGTAATGTAAAGCTTCCCATTGCAATAAGGTGTTAAAAGATCAGTGCAGGAGGATTTGGTATTCAGATATGGACAATTTGACTCTTACTTCAAGTTATTTTGCTAATTATGCTGATGCTTCTTTTCATTGTTGTCATTCACAGACTAAAGTGAAAATCTGTAATAATACTTTTTGAACAGGGAGTGGGATGAGGCAGGTGGTTTACTGGTTTGCTTGGTAGGATATTTTTGTTTACTTGCTTGAGGGTTTTTTGGCTGTGAAGTGCTGATGATTTTTCTTAAGGCGTCATAAAGAACAGAAAGATTCTCTTAATTAATTGCATTTTATTCCAGTGTCATGAGGTAACTTCCATCTGTCATGTGTTTTTACCTACAAATTTTGTCATTGCAGCTTGCTGGGTTAAATCCAACTAAATTAACAATGTTAAACAAGGTTCATCTAGGCAATTATACAGTACTACTGCCAGGAAATAACTTTTAAAAAGCTTTTATAGTTCAGTAAGTCTTTGGAGCTGTTTGTAATTTCTGCTAAAGTAACTACAGCACTATGTAGCATTTTTATGTATTTTAGGGCACAAATTTTGAAGGTGATAGTGAACAGTAAAATAATTTATTTTCTTTTTAGATTTTTTTGACATTTGTAGTATTTTATGTTGCCAGGTACATAATTATAATTTAGTACAGGACATATGAGCATAGAAGTCAACCATTTTCAGTTCAGAAACAATGGAAGGAAATTACAGGGGTTTTTTTTTACATCCAATCTGATTTTCATATTTTTGACCTGGCTTTCCTCTGGATATTAATTTCTGAGTTAGAAAAAGACAAAAAAACCAGAAAAGTATTAACTCCAAAAATAATTAAAGAATACCTTTTCCGTATGATCCACTAGTAATGGAAAAGTTTTACCTTAGCTCTAAATTACATCTTATTGAGGACAACATTACATCTTATTGAAGACAACCTTTAAATCAAAGAATTGGGGTAAAGCATGTGAGTAATAAACCTAACAATGCTATATTGCACATGATCCATTTTCTTTTTTTTATAAAAACTGGCAATTTATTAATATTCTTAACTAAAATGACATTTCTAACCCTATTAACATGGCACTCAGATAATTTGCATTAAACCATCACTATCCATTTTATTTATTATTGTAAATTGAACATGTAATATGGTGTGTAAATCAGGTTTATCTTCTAGCACATTAGTTTGCCAAAAGGAAAAAAGCACGCACTCCTGTATAACTCCTTATAGAATCATTATTGTCTAGCTGTCGTCTTGCAAAGCCAATCAAATTCACACTTAAAGTATTTGGTCGCTGTTAGATTTATTCTGGTTGATAAGTAGTGAAATCAATCATGTCCAAAAACTAAAATATATGTTACTGCATGTCATAACAGGACACGGAATGAAGGCACGGCACACAAAGTGAGCTCCAGAGGCAGGAAAGAGAAAGGTTTATTTACAGTTAGCGTTTTTATAGTTTCCAGGGATTGTCTCTGGATTGGAGGGAGAAGTTACCACCTCTCCATCCAGACTGGCAGAGACAAAAGTTTATCTAAGGTCTCTCCTTGGGAGAGGAATATAAACAAAGATTGTTTTTCCTACAAGTCCTTGAAAGTCTCCACTTTCACATGTAAACATTCAAAAAGCAATAGAAAAGTTAGAAAACTCTAAAGATTCTCAGAAGGCTTTTAAAAAATTCTCAGAAGGCTTTAGAAATTCAGGGTGACAACTGCACATGGTATGTTCAATGAAAACATTCTAATTAAGATAAAACACATTTAATTTACATGTTAATAAATCAGAAATAATTTAATCAAAAATATGTGAGTTACACTGGGATTAACCGAGTCCCATATACAATTCAGAACAGGGAATTTTATAAAACATATGTTGTGGTTTAGGAATGGCATTTCAAAATTCAGTGTTTTAACACTCCAAACCATGAATCCTCTGTTACCTGCCCCATTTCCCTGTTCCCCATCCCTTGTGGTAAGAAGGAGAAGAAAACTGGGGGCACAAAAGATAAAGATCACAGGCTGAGATAAGAAAAATTTACTGGAGACGGTAAATGGAATAAGAAAATAAATGGCAGCAGTAACAGTATTAATGACAGAGTGTACAAGAAAAGAGGAGAATGATTCCCACGTGATTGCTCATGATGCAGAGTCTGACATTACCCCCAAGCAGGAGGGACATCTTCTGGGAGGTGTGAGATGGTATAAATAATCTCCAGGTCCTGATCAGGACCATCCTGACTACTGTAAAAATTAATCCTATCCAGGCTGGAACCAAGACAACATGTGAAATAAAAACAATTCACACCTTTAGCAGACTGTATATGGCTTGCTGGTGAAAATTTTCTCTTTTACTTCTGCCTCCTTAGCTTTCATCCTGAATTTGCAATTCCATTGTGCCTTTCTGTGTGTTATCTTTCACTATGGGGATTGAACATGGTAGAGAAAAATTTAATGGACTATATGCATAACTAGCACAAGCCTTCAACACCAGAGTGGGTAACATAAATTGCAATCCTTTGACTTCAGTAAAAGCTATCTGCAGAGCCACAGAAACCCTAGGCTAACTTTGCTAAAGAATATCTGCTTCATCTTCATTTTCTCACAAGAGTTGCAGAGCTTTTTTAGGGACCATGATGTCCTCGGTTATGACCTTTACAGTGTAGCCAGCCTCTCCGGAGGAAAGGGGGCAAATAGAATTCTCTAATAAGTCAACTGACAATCTATGGATCTTGCTTTAAAAATACAGAATATGGAGAAAGCAATATGTATGAAAAATCCTAAAGAGTTTATGCAATTTTCTATTATAATATGTAAATAAGAACAAATATTTAAGTTAGTATATTAAGATATTTAAGTAAAGATACCATCTAAATTTCAAGACAGTTAGGAAGATAATATTTTGCATAGACTCTCTCACAGGTCTTTGAAATTCTAGAAAGTACATAATTTAAATTCTTCTTTCACACTCCATTTTTACAAAAGCTTATGTTTTGTTTGTACTTTTTTTTGGCGTGCATTAGAGGGAATTTATTATTCTCTCTCATCCTTTACAGATTTCATTCTGCCTTAGATCAGAAATTTTTGTGTTGTTTTCATTTGGTATCTACATATCTACATAATTCTGCTCTAATTTGAAGCTTAGACTTCAGAATATTCAACCTCCCAAATAAAATAAAATAAAATAAATAAAACAAAAATACAAAACACAACATATCCAGCCATCCTCCCCACCAAAAATCCAGAGTTTTTGTGTTTTTATATAAGATTAATATATTTGCAAGATATGGACATGTTGTTAAACATTCCTTATGTCATATTTCCACAAATATTTTATCTAGCCCAAATGGTTGTGACTGCAGCTTGGTTAAGGAATGATGGTATATCAAGCACTGTATATCAACCACAAGACACATTACACGTACATACGCTGTCCCACAAACTCACAGAGATATTTTGCTGAGTTCCTGGCTTGTAAAAACACCTGAAAAACTTTCTATGTTAACTGGTGAAAATTCAACACACCACTTGCTAAAATCAATTATAATATTCTCATCAGGCAGGCTGCAAGAGAGATAACAACGGCTGGCTACAGCAGCCACAGTGGTGTGAACTTTATTGCACTCTCATGCAATTGTATGAACATCTGCTTTTATTGCTCTCCTATTTCCCTGCTTTTCAAAATGTGAACAGTATTTTCCTATTATGCTCTGCACTAAGCAAAGCCATCAATTTTAAGCATCTTTTTCACATGTGCTGCAGAATGAAATAATTTTCTTTTCTCATTGAACAGTCTGTATAATTAGAGTACTTTTAGCTTTCTGCATCAAACAATTAGTGTATTAATTGCTGAGGGTTGGACTATACTAGTGAGCATGTAAGCAAAATTTTATAAATGTGATTACGTTGTTGCAAGTAATGAACGCGAATGGCATTTCTATAGACAATGAATCTTTTTCTTCAGAACTCAACGACAAAGATTTTCATTATAGATAGTCAGTTGTTTATCCTCAGGGGATATTTCACTTTCCTATATCTCAGCTTTCTCTTTAGATTTGAAAGGCCTAATTCTGACCTGGTTTATTTGAGTTTTATGCTAAAGGAAAGTTGATCTAAAAAGCCAAAAGTGGTAGCTTGCTTTGGCCCAGGATGTTTTGTGAGAACTTCTGAGAGTTCACTGAAAGTTAGTCCCTTGTCTTGCAGATTCTTAACAAATAAGTATGGAATGCACAGCAGCAATGTTGCCATGTTTGTTGCCAGACAGTTTACATACTATTCTAGTCATTAGGAACACATCTGAAGTGCATGCTTTTGTATATACATGGCCTGTTAGTTAAACTGAGAGGTCTGTACTGTGGTTCAAGACAACTCTTCTACGCTGTTCTTGCAGCTTAAGTACTCCAACATCATCCAAAAGTATCAATTGGGCAGTATCACACGTGATAGGTCAGGCACACAAGCAAATACTCTTGAGCCTTTGATCACCATGCTGTTATTCAGAACATAATAGAATGGCCTGGTTTGGAAGGAACCATAAAGATCACCTAGTTCAAACCCCCTGCCATGGGTAGGGACACCTTTCACTGGTGTGGGTTCCTCAGAGCTCCATCCAGCCTGGCCTTGAACACTTCCAGGGCTGGAACACCCACACCTTGTCTGAGCAACCTGTTCCTGTGCCTCATCACCCTCACAGTAATTTCTTTCTAATCTAAAATAAACCTACTCTCTTTCAGTTTGAAGCCATTCCCCCTTACTGTGTCACTAAAAGCCCTTGTAAAAAGTCTCTCCCCATCTTTCTTGAATTCTCCTTCAGGTGCTAGAAGGTCACAGTGAGGTGACCCCCAAACCTTCTCTTTTCCAGGCTGAACAATATCAATTCTCTCAGCCTTTCTCTGGATGAGAGGTGCTCCATCACTCTAATTGCCTTGGCGTCCTCCTCTGGACTTGTTTCAACATGTTGACATCCCTCCTCTATGGGGGACCCTAGAGCTGGATGCAGCACTGCAGCTGGGATCTCAGCAGAGCGGAGCAGAGCAGAGCAGAGCAGAGCAGAGCAGAGCAGAGCATCCTTTCCCTCACCTTGCTGGCTACGCTGCTTTGGATGCAGCCCAGGACATGTTTGGCTTTCTAGGCTGCAAGAGCACTTTGCCAGGTCATGTCCAGCCTCTCACCCACTAGCACCCCTAAGTCCTACTCAGCAGAGCTGTTTTCAATATGCTCATCCCCAGCCTGTATTGATACCAGGGGTTGCTCCAACTCAGGCGCAGCACCTGGCATTTGGTTTTATTAATCCTCATGAGATTCCCATAATCCCACTTGATATTGTTCAGGTCCCTCTGGCATCCTGTCCTTCAGGATGGCATCCTGGCCTTTTTGAGTGTATCAACCACAGCACTCAGCTTGGTGCCATCCACACATTTGCTGAGGGTGCACTCGATCCCTTCCTCATTAGTGAACATATTAAATAATACTGCCACAATAACACTGGTGCCAATACAGACCCCTGAGGGCCACCACATGTCACTGATGTGACAAGTCACTGACCCTGAGCCACTGACTGCTAACATGATTTGGGTTTCTTTTAAGGAGAAATGCCAAAATACTCTACAGTAATACTGTGACTGGGTTATAAACAGGAACAAATATATTGTATGTCTTGATAGTGTCTGTTTTCCCCGTATATATGTTTTTTTAACTTAAAAAATTAAATTATCATTTTCAGTTTTAAATATGGAATGCATTAAGCATGCTAGTATTTGTATGTCTTTCTGAATGAAGGACTGGCAAACTGGAGGTCTTTGCCCAATGGAGAGGAGCTTTGCAAAAGGCAGTATAAAGGAGAGATTAAAAGGTACTATACTTTTAGACACCCAAAGAAAATAATCCAATCTTACATACCGATATTATAAAAATAGCATCTTAGCTACTTTTAAAAAGAGACTGATACACAACTGTTCAGGAGACCCAGCAAAGTTCTTTAGAGATCAAAACCAGATAGACATGATTTAAACATTTTGATTCAATACTGAAGATAACTGTCTATAGATTAATCAAGGTAATACAGTTCAAGGTAATACTGTTTTGCATGGCAGAACTAAATAACCACACAAGGTAATTTCTTCACAACTGAAGACTTTTGATAGAAAAAAAAAATTGTGAAATTTCCTGCTTGTTTTTAATTTGCTTTGAAATTGGCCACTGAACAACAGACAGCAGTAGGATACAGTCACATGATTGGATGTTTTCTTTAAGGGTCCTTATGAAAAGTTTTATAATTCTGTACGAAAAAATAGAAACTGAAAGTGAAAAAAAGCCCATCAATATTCTCAGGAAACTTTCATCACTTTTACATTTTTCAACCAATTGTAATTTTTAATCTCTATAATAAATGGTAAATGAAGTGTCTGGGATCTTCTAAGAGTTAGAGAAAAAAAATAAACATCAAATTTACAGGGCTACCAGGCATTAAAATATTTCCCTGAGGTATTTCATTCTTTAAATGAATGTGGTTCACATGATTAATAGAGAATATTATTTAACATTTTACATATTGTTCAAATATTACAAGATAGAAATTTATACACATAGTGATGTTATGTATGCAGTTTATATTTTTCTCTTTATGTGTACATCATTCTTCTGTAGGATTAATGTAATAAGGACCTCTAAAACATGCTAAGAATCATTTGTGAGTTTTTTCATGGAGCTTTGAAAAGAGTAAGCTGGTATTTTCTGTCATATCCATTCTATGGTTGAAGATATTCCCTCCCACCCTAATACAGACAGAACCATGTGCTTTTAAGAAAACCATATTTAGTTGAGATTAAAAACAAGTTAGATTTTAAAATCTACATTAGAACTTTATTTCATGATACTTAGAAATTTTAACTTAATTGTGCTCTTAGTAATAACAATTTGTAGTCATCATGACTATAAAAGTTCAAAACTTGACATATGTTCTACAGCTTTGTAAAGAATTTTTTGCATACTTTAAAGTATTTGGGCACTCACTTGGTTAGATTTTAGGATCTTTTATCCTGTAACTAAAGGATTTTTTTTTATTAATTGCATAGTATAATTTTTCTGTTTACTATAATATTTCCCATTAATCTCCTTATGTTAATTATGTCAGAATGTTTAATATTTTTTCTCACTGGTTTCTTTCTTTAGAATTGTATTGGAAAATAAGTTGAGATGCTTTATACTTAGGAAAACCTTCTCATCCATGAAAATGCCTTTTTCTTCAAATAATAAAAAAATTGTGGGCCTTCCTTGGTTTTGTTTTGGTTCAACAGGATTTACTATGAAAAAAACACGGCCATAAAAACATATAATGGCTTAGAAAAAGCATTGCAATTTATCACAGTTGAATTTCGTGCCCTATGCAAACAAAATCTAATTTCTGCTGAGTTAAGAAGTGAGTATTCTCTACTGTATTTCATTATTACCTCTGATTCTGTTTAAGGAAAACTAAATTGCTGTTATGAAAAGCAGGAGTTGGTAAGTCTCATGACAGGAAAAGAAGGTTAATGCTACATTGATTCTAAATCTTCCTCTCTCCTCTACTTCTTCACAAGAAATCTTTCTAGGCTGTTGGTTTTGCATTGTGTCACAGACGCTTCCCAACACAATTCTGTAACCCCTAGACACTGCAAGAGATTGTAATAAAGTAGATAGTTAAAATTAAATACCTGCCTAAACTGTTTGCAGACAATGCACACAAGATAAATAGCCTTTTTATGGAGAAAGGATGGATGCAATCAGGGAATAAACATTTAGGCCAACAATACCTAGAGGTCAGCAGTTAAATTTGGATACAAATTGTCAAAATATTTCGGTTTAATGCCATCACAAAACAGTTTTCTTTTTTGTCCTTGTCAAACTAGACTTAGTGTAATTTTATTGTGCTGTCCAAATTGCATG
Source organism: Hylia prasina (assembly GCA_013397195.1). NCBI lineage: Eukaryota > Metazoa > Chordata > Aves > Passeriformes > Sylviidae > Hylia > Hylia prasina. The sequence continues at coordinate 131,607 of VYXD01015344.1, forward strand.
AGCTCTTAAGACCTCTTGATAGAATTTGTACATGCCCTTCCTAATTATTTAAGTCATAAGAGGTGATTTAAGGTACAGGAGAAAAAAAAAAAAGAAAAAAAAAAGAAAAAAAAAAAAAAAAAAAAAAAAAAAAAAAAAAGAAAAAAAGAAGAAGAAGAAGAAGGAGAAGAAGAAGAAGAAGAATCTTTAGGTCAAGAGATTCCCATTTCAGATGCCAAAAAACCAACCCAATTTTAAAGGAGACTAGGAGAACTCTTGGAAACTAAATCTACTGGGATCTTATATACAATACCTGGCTAGACTATTTTTCAGTTTATTCAGAAGCTAGAGAAAAAGACAGGATGGTTAGGAGATGTTTTTCAAAGGTAAGTCAATAAATTTAGACCCTTCAGAAATGTCTGAAACATTATTTGATGAACAAAGAAATAAAATAATTTAATGGACACCTTTTCAACTTACTGCACTTTATACTCTTTATACTTCTTTCTTCTGCAACACACTTAGAAGGCCAACAATTGGCAATGAAAACAGAAAACATCTTAATGATTACAAGGATAGATGAAACTATAAATACACAGTTCCTCTAATATGTAGGAACAAATATTTCTAGTGCTTTTTCAGCACTGTCTCTGGTAGGAAAAAAAAAAATCCCCAAAGAAAGGAATTTTTTTGAAGCAGGAAGAGTTTGTTTTTTTAAACTTCTTCAAGATGTCATCAGTGAATTCAGTAAGATGGAATGATTAATTCTACTGTTAGGAAGTGAGAGGATAAAAGGTTAAGAAAAAGAATTATATATAAAACTATAAAAAAGGATGATTCTTTTTTCAAGTTTGCAAGAAATAGTGTGAAGAGAAAGTAACAAAGAAAAATATATTTATTTCTCTGGCACTTTTGTTAATAAATATTTCTATTTTGTCTTTTCACACCTACAGGGAGTCAGCCTTAAGAAAACATATGGAGCCCATATAAAGAAATTTGTACTACAAGTGTATTCATGCTAGATTTTCATTTGTGAAGCTTACCTGGACAAATTCATGGTAAAATTTTCAGAAAAAAACTAAAAAAATCTTAGTTAAACCCTAATTTATGATCTTTAAGAAAGTAATTCACTCCTTTTTCAATATATGGAGAAAGAGAGAGATTTGTTTTGGAGAGCTTTGGAGATTTGTTTCCAACTACTCCTAGAATTATTTTTCCACCGATGTGTATCCTACATTCAGAAATTCCTAGCTACTTTTACTAAAACATTTAGTTTTATTTTTGTAATGTGTATACTACTTGGAGATTATTTTAAGTTTTTAGAATTCTAGACAATTCAAGTTAGAAAAGACTCCTGGAAGGCTCCTGTCATAGCATGATGCTTCCATCAATGAAGTTCTTTGAGTACAGTCTAGTCAAGTTTGCTCTTGCATCCTTTTTCTGGGCAGCTGTTTCAGTTTCTGACCATGCTGACTCTGTACATTTCTTTATAATACCTAGATAAAATTCTCCTTGTTGCAAATGGTGTCTGTGGGCTTTTGCCCTGTCACAGAGGGCCAAGCTGTAAGAACTGCAAAGTACAGTTACCCTATTAAATTGGCAACTACCTATCACAAAAGTAGATCTAGAAGTGTTGCTATTGGTCTAAAGTTTTAGTTTTTATTACAACTAACAGCTAAGCTAAATAAAATCACAGCTCTGCTGGTGTTTAAATAACATTAAAAATTAATAGTGAGAAAATTTCATCACTTGCTGGAGGTGCATCTCTGCAACTGTCTTCAGTATCTGTAGATAACAAGAGATGCTTCCATAATCCCCTTCTCTTGAATCTGGACACTTCCAGCTCTTTCACCCTCTCCTGCTGTGTCATAGGGTTGTGCATGTGCACTAATCAGGTTAGTCAGCCTTTGCTGGCCTTACATCAGTATGTCAATGTCTCTCTTGCAAATGCAAACCTCCATTTTTGCCTAAACATGATATGTACCAAATCCAGCCAATGGAAAAGAAAATAGCCTAGCTGTCAGAGATTAAAAAACAGGCATAGAATGAAAAGAAAACAAAACAGAAATTAATCCAGTGTGCTAAACACAGAGGCTTCAAAAGGATTCTGGCCATCACTGTATGCCTTTAATCACAGTTCCTTTCAGTAACTTAGTCTGCAGAACAAAATTTTGTAATCCAGTTTGATCTTAATTGAAGTTTCAGTGATATGGGTGTGCACTTTTCTGTTTGGTGTTATTTACTCACTAACTTTTATTTGGTGAGCTTTATTTTCTAACTATTAATTTTAATGTGAATCGAACAGCAGCAGAGCTGTCACTATAATTAGAAGATTTAGCTATACCAGTAAATAGAACTTTATACAAATACAGAATTTTAGATTAGCTTTTGTGATAACTGAAGGTTTAATACAATGACTGCAATTTGCAGTTCTTCCAGTTTTTATCTTTGCAGTGTGTGTAAAGTCTTTTTTGAAGTTTCATATAGTCCAAAATAAACTGGAAATTGAAATTCATGGCATGTCTTTTTGACAGTGTACTTCCATGTCAGAGATTCTTGCAGCAGCTTGTAGCAGGCTGGTACAGCTGCATCGCAGGAGACTTCAGCTGTGACACAAGTGAAAATAGGGTCATGTCCCTGTTTGAAGTCAAACGAGGGGTGGACTTCCAGGATGAATTTTGGTGGGAGACTAGCAATTTTCAGTCTCTGAACAGAAGCATAGCTTTATTTTTCTATATCTAGCCTGTAGCTCTGATGTCTGGGAAACAAAAGTCACACTTAACCTTCCTAGTAAATGTACATCTGGGCTATCTGCTCTGTCTGGACAGCCTCAAGCAAAGGTACAGTGACATTTAGTGTGTCTCTTAGGCAGGTATGTTCCTAGAATTATAGACAAAGATGGGAATGTTTACACTGTGCTGTATCACTGCAGATGTGTTATTTCTGCCACGTCAGAATTTTCTCCTAATTTCATTGCTATTTTCTAACCTACTGTCACTGAATGAAAAGTCAACTGAAAAATAATGATTTTGAAAAATGATAAATGGCTTGAAGAGTCTATCTTTGAAACCATCTCATAAGATCTGATTTTCAGAGGCAATGCACCTTTAGTTAGGTATATTCAAAATCATCAACATCTTCAAAGGCCAAAGTCTTTCCTCAGAAGCAGTGCACTCACTGAAATTTGAGTGTCCCCTCATATGTAAGATTCATATTTCTCATATTTGACCTATTTGTTGATTCTTTTAATAATTACTAATTTAGTTCATATTTTTAACCTACTTACTGTAAGCGAGAGTTAATCTGAAATACAGTGTTCCTGAGACTGTTTCTGAAAAAAAGACCCTTTGGTGAAATATTGTAAGAGTCCCCATGAAATCCTCATTTCTTTTATTCTATTAATACAAATACACTTAGGAACAGAAACAGAATTTTCTTTATCAGTCCCAGTGCAGGAAAATAAATTATGACGACACTGAAAGTGTCTGCAAGACCATAAAACAGGAAGAGGATATAAGAAGTATGTGACCAATACCTTGCAAGTACAGACTTATGGAAAGTCTTCCACACAGTGTCTATTTTTAACTTGACACTGAGCAATGCAGCTGAGTAACAAAATTTCGGTAGAGGAGCAGAACTCTCCAGATCTTAGCATTTTCATTTGAATGAAAAAATGAGATATGAGTAAGAATTATATTAGCTCCTTGAGAAATTAATTTCTGAAGAACCTAAAAATATTTTTGACTCTGTCTTGTCAGTTTCATCTTAATATTTGCTTATAATTTTCATTTCTATTGATTTACCTTACACAAATTCTGTTAGTTGTTCTCTTCAGCGCAAATTGTTTTATCAAGCTGTGAGAGACTCTTTAACTTACCTACTGAAACAACAAAAAAACAAAATAGTGAGAGAGGTGTAAAGCTGACTTGGCTTTTAGTAAGCATATTTTAAATGAAATTGAACTGCAGAACACTGGATTGAAAAGTTTAAGATGAGTTTGACTCAGTGTCTCAACTTTGGATGAAATAAAATATATTCAAAATATTTTAGCACTAGCAAAGTGTCTGAAGTATTTAACTAAGGATTTAATGAAGTAAATTGTGGATTTTAAATCCATTAATCTGCAATATTATAGTGTTGAGTTTACAAAGATCTTTACTAAGAAGAAATAAGTGCTTTAAAGGAAAATCAAGATAAACACTTGCGTTCAAAAGAGATACATTAATCATAATGGAACCTATTACCACAGTTTCTGTACTTCAGTGATCTCTGCAGAGAACCAACATTTATGATAATCGTCACATTAGAATAAAAACTTAATACACTACATGTATGTGACATATTCTTAGGCCACAGTGTGCTACATAATAGAAATAATTACTTTATATTTTAGCACTTTCTTTTCTTGCCATAATTCTTTATATTAATATTAGGGATCCTTCTGATTTCTTACAGAAGTTTATATCGTCCAGATGGAAAAAACATTGGCCCATTTTTTTTTTTCTAATTTTTTTCTTGTAAGCAGAGGATGTGATTTGCTGTTAGAAATGGTTAATTTTAGCTTCTATGCAACTGCTTAGAGAATAAAATTACTCTAGCTTTGTTTAGAAGTGGATACATTATTCAACTTTTTGCCTATGATTTTAGAGAGTAGATACATACTTATCCTTAATGAAAATTACAATGAAGTTAGAGAGGCAGCTATCATGAATTTTGCAATTAAAAAAAAAAAATCTAAAAATAGAGTTTTTATCTAAGTGAAATTTTGTGGAATACAGGGTAGAAATTGATATTTCAAATTAATTGATCCAGGAAAACATGTTTTCATTATTAGAACAGAGTTTTCACTTGGTTTGGCTGTTGTAGAAAATCATGTTTAATTGACGAATTGCTTGTTAGAGAATAATTGTACCCATTCTTTACATTTAGGCTTAACTAATTCAAGTGAGTGTTCTCTGTAGAGATTAGTGTAGCTTTTCTTATGTGAAAAAGAAGATATGTGTGCATTTAGAGACAGCAGGCCAACATAGCATTTAAATTTATGTTTTAAAAATTTGAGCTTTAAATATGTACTCTGGATCAGAGCTTGTGTGGGTAAATGCAGTCTGCTTTATTACTGCTACGGCATACTTATGGCCACCTGGAGTCCCAGCTGGGAAAGTTGTCACACAGCATAATTCAGAATGCTCCTGGTGGAAGAATTATTATTTTCTGTTCTATTGCATAGACTTCTATCCTCTTTTATAATAGGAGAATATGTTTCTGAAGTAGACGTCTTTGGTATGTATGAAAACAAAGTATAAACCTATTCAAAACTTGATAAAACTATTAATTTTGATTCTGTTTAAAGGTTTACAACATTTTTATTAGTTTAAGTGCTTTAAAATAAAAAATTTCACCCTATCTTGTGTCTGGTAAGTTTAATGATGTCCTGGTTACTCCTTCTCCAGGTATGTCTTCATTTTGTTGGGTGGAAATGGATCAAATAAATAGTATGGTACAGAATTGACTGAAAAAAAATATGTCACCTTATAATATTTCCACTCCTTATATTTAAATATTGCAAAAGTTTCATAGATATTAAAACCAGTGGAATGCTGTAGGCATACATTTTCAAAGGCAACAGCTCACTGTTAATTCTAAACAAATCATATTATTCTACCAAAGGTTTAATTCCATTCCCTAATGCTGTGTAATGGCAGCCAGTTTTAACCTCTCTGTTGACCTGTCTCTGAACAAAACCATTAGGATCACTGCTGTGATGCTTTTAAAGGTGTATTTCTAGCCAGCCAATCACTCTGTATCTTCAGATGGAAATTATCAGAATGAGTTGATTTGAACATGGACTCTCCCCAGCTGATGCCTACCCATGAGACATGCTGAACAAGCAAGCACTTTCAGCCTAATGACTGCAGCCATGGTCAACCTCAATAGCTGACTGCTAACAACACCTGCTTCACTTGAGACAGTGTATGCATTGAACTTAGTAAGGAAATGCACACTGAGTAACGAAAAAAAAAACAACCCTGAAACCAATTGGTAACATTTTTATTATTTCATCCAGCTTATGCTGTTTCACTTGGTTGATATAGAAGTGAAAATAATTTTTTCTATGAAAATAAAACATCATAGTGACTTAGGAAAGGTCCCGAGGTCTGAAAAAAACAAAAAAAAAATCACTCTAGTCTTCAAGGGCAAGAATGAAGATGCAGCGAACTACATGGTGGCCAATTTTACTGTCATGTCTGGGATGGTGGTAGAGCAAGGCTACAGATATGCTCAAGGTTTTTACTTCCTGGGGATATCCATAGGGGAAATAGCCCCAGAATACCTGGCACCAAGCTTCAAGCTTGGCAGGGTCCTGCTTCCACAGCTGCACTGCGTGGCCATTGCCCTGTGGGACTGGATGATGACTCTCTTGCCTGAGAGTTGTTGTCTCCCATTTTCCTTCACCAGACCAATCTGCCCTGCAGGCTCCACACCACCTGCCTCTGTGTTGACAGGTTTGCCAACCGCATCTTCCACTTCACCTTTTCCATCCTGCTGTCAAGGAAAGCAGTTGGAGTGTGGGCTCAGAAGAGCCTCTCTTCCATTCCCCTAAGGGTGTGCCAGGAAACTGTGTCCTGTGCTGAGCACACGCAGAGCACCATGAGCGCCAAGCAGAAACCTCAGCTCCATGAAGGGCATGTTTGACATCTCATCCAAAAGAAAGGGTGAGGTCCTTGGAAAGATCACAAAACAGCAGAGAAGCAGCCCCACTGGGAAGTTTGATCTGGTCCTCTGGTTGCAAAAGGGTCAGTGAGGGCTGGCCCTTGCCTCCTCCCAAGCTCCTTATGGCACACGGTACAGCTGCAGTACCAGGCCCACCCTCAGAGCCCCCAGAAAACAAAGAGCATAGGAGCAGCAAGAATGGTTCTCATCCCCACTGATTTTAAACTGAGATTATAAGATTTTTGGCCTCAGATCAATGGATTGATTTATGTTGGTATATACTTCCAACCAATTAAAAAACTCTTGCATCTCAACAGTGTATTCAAAATTCCTTTCTGTGGCCTGTTTCAAGAATAATAATTTTTTAGAGGTACTAACACACAAGTAATAGAGGTAAATTCACTTCAATTATTATCTTAAAATCCAATAAAAATGAAAGGGAAGCACCTGAAGGGTGTACTATGGCAAATATGTACCGAGCAGCCTTGGATTCTTTTAATAATGCATTTAGTGCTTTACAATGAGAGAAGCATTTGAGTGAAAACAAATGAAGCTTCAAGAAATATAGAATTTTTAAGAAACAAAAGCATCACTTTCAACTTCCCATAAAATTCTTTTTAAATTCTGTTTCCCTAGATTATCATCTCTGATTCTGTAAACATAGATCCAATAACACCATGGTTAGTAACTTTTCATCTTCACAGAGATAGGTTAAAAATACCAAAAATGTGTAGTATAAATAACAGCTCAAGGGTGTCACTGTGCCCTTGTACATTCACACAAGTTGTGTTCCACATTATTTTGAAAGGACAGGTGGCACTACAACTGAGCTCCGTTCTTGTGTTTATAACCTTCAGTGTTGGTGTCCTGGTTCAGAAGAAGACTTCTGTGATGTATACCATTCAGCTGTGACAGCCCCTAAGTAGCATTCATAACTAAGATGTCATGGGTTATTTAGTATTAAGGTGGGAGAGAAAAATGACTTGGTGGGAGGGTTAGGTCCAAACACTTTGCTAAAGAAGATTGCTACAGTCCATTAGCTGCAAGAAGCTGAGCAGGTGAAGAAAGCTCTGCACAGTCACGTATTAACTCTATGTAGCTATATATATTATGTAGCATGTGAATAGTTTCATTACTGATAAGGGATTATAGGCTAAGTGGAAATGAAATAGCAAATCTTTTTTAGATGCACAGATGATTTTATATGCTTTATATTTATGGAGCTCTAGCATTAGATGTGCTTCTATATTAAGATGATTAAGGATGTATTTTTAAAAATCATTTTGCATCTGAAGTTAGGTGAAATTTTAGCACTGATCACCAGAATTTCAGATAATATTTCTTACTTCTACTTCCAGTTCTAAGCAGACCCAGTGATCCAGGTAGAGCAAGAGAAGTGTAAACTTCAGTGAGTAAACACAGCATGCGTAATGTTTAGCCAAAAGCCATAACAAAGTAATTGCAAACAGCCTACAGGTCACAGTTAACTTATCAAATGGGTTAGCATTTATTTAAAGTTAGGAAAAAAAGGTTCTGATGAATTGGGATTGATTTGCAAAAAGTCAGATGAATTGGTTTATTTTGCAGTGAACCATCAGACTACTAGGTGAAAGTCTGCAACAGGATTTTTCCTTCTTCTCTTCTAAAGGGTGTATGTCCTACCCTTTCCTTTGTTTCCTAACTAAGAGAAGTGAGCAGATAAGTTAGCCTGACTGTATGCAATAATGGGATGCCCTTTTACTTCCACCAATTACATGGTTAATTATCTGAGGTAAAAGCCTTCAATGATATTAATCTCTGTTTCACAACAGTTAAAGTCTGTAAGGTGAAAACAACATATATTTTTATTTTCTGCCTTTTCTGATAACTGCATACCCCAGGCAGAAATAGGATTTTCCTTCACGTTAATCAAATCAGCACAAAAGTACGTTTCTACTCATTTTATACATAGATATTTTAAAAAATTTGAATGAAAGGGATTTTTGCCTTATTTCATTTTTAGCTCTTTCTTCTACAAGTTTGATGTTAACCTGTTGTAATGCCTAGACTAGGTATGTGTCCTTCTAGCAGTCTTTCAAGATCACATAGTCTTTAATATATACAGTGAAGAATGAAATTCTGAAATCTTGAAGAGGTATAGATCATTATATATTTCTAATCAGAATGTTTACTTGTTAAATTTGAAATATTATTAAACTATATATGCAGGGAAAAAATGGCTAGCTGCCAAATTAACATGATTCTAAAAATACTTACAGGGTATTTCATCCCAAGCCCCTGAATATTTCTGCCTTAGAACTCACGTCACCTTTATGTTATTGTCTTTATAACAAACATCTCTAATTTTTTCACTTGTTTAATCAGTTCTAAATATGCACTAATATAAATTCCAATCACAAGTGCTTAGTACTGAATAGATATGAATACATATTTATAAGGTCAGTGATAGGACAAAGGGACACAAAAAATGCAGCAGTCACACAGGTATGATATATTATGGTTTCCTACATGCAAAGTGAACATGTATTTTAGAAACAATTTTTCTGCTTCATATTCTTAACTACTGATTTAAAAGGATTGAGGTAACCACACTGGAAGTAAAGCCAATTTTGTGTGGACTTATTTCAGCCAAAGATGGTATTGATGTATCCTCTCTATTCTTATGGAATTAGATACTAGATATCTTCTTAGGATATGGATCTTCAAAAACTGCCAGTCCTCAAAATTCCTGAGTTGTCTGTGGCTATGAGAAGAGGAAAGGATGAACTGGGCTATATATCCTGGCTTAGTGAACCTGAGGTAAAACTATGATTTATTTTTGTCATAAGTATTGCTTAAATTACTGCAACATAAATATGAGAAAAATGTGGTCCTTGACATTTTTTGGGAATATATGCCTTGCAGTACAGTACTTATATTTTTGATTTCCAAGTTTTCCTTTTATGGACAAGAATGTAATTGTTGATTTCCAAACAATAAATATACTGTCTGGTAAAACTTATTCTATCTTTAATCCTATGTTTATACTTTAAAATGTGATAATTGTTCTACATGACCAAATCTACTGACTGTCCCACCTTGAGTGCTACTTAGGGGCTGTACTTCTTCTGTTTCCACATTATGAGACCAATAAATGAACTCTTTTAAAAGTAAGACTTGATACTTTTAAACAGCACTTCACAGTCTCCATGAAACAGAAAAATACAATAAATATATTGCACTCTTATTTCATCCTCATTCTAAGAATCTTACAACACTTCGTAACATTTAATTTTATTTTACATGGAGCTTCTACAATGAAATTACTTGCTTAAAGTCACACAGGATGTGTATGGTGGACTGTCCCTGTGTGCCGAAAGATGAGTCAACAAGGCAAACGTCCAGCCTGGATGGGCAACATTTTTGAAGGAACTTAGGAATAAAAAGAAGATGTATCATCTTTGGAAGGGGGCTCAGGTCTCTCAGGAATTATTTAAGGGGGTTTCTAGGACATGTATGAAAAAAATTAGAGGCTGATGTTGCAGTGGGTGGAGGTAGAAAAGTGCCACAACCTTCTGGAAGTGCCTCCAAGTAAAGACCAGCCAGGAGTCACAGGCACACTGACACGATCACTCAACACTCACACTGGAGAGCTGTAATAAATCCCTTGGCAGTAAGAAAGGGAAGGGTCTTTGTATAGAGTTCCACGGAGAGGTTTTATTCCATCTTCACATGAAGGGGTCCAGGGACGAAGGCAGGGGCACAAGTCAGGGACCAGGGTTTATATATGGGGTGGAGTTGGGAACAGGAGCCAATGGGTGAGGGAGAAAGTGGTGCAAAGGTGGGGCAGTGTACAAGGAGAACCAATGTGGGAACAGGGGCAGAACATGGGCAGAGGATTGCACCAAACCAGGGCCAATGGGGCTTCGAGGAAGGGAGAACATTCTAGGGGAAGGAATTATAAGGGAGAAAGAGGTGGGGAGGCCAATGGGCTAACTGGGAGAACAGAACTGGGGTACGTTTGAATAACAATCAAAGAACCCCTGGAGGATGCAGCTTCTTCTCCTCTTAACATGAAGGGACTTGTCCCAATTAAGGGACATTCCTCCAAGGGAGCTTCAGGTGCTCTGGTTTAGGAGGTGCACTGGCCTCCACAACTCCCCCTTCTTTATTAATTATGAAGACCTCCCCCAGAGACTTTTACAGACAACATTTTAAATAACTGAACATACATAAAACAACAAAAATTATTAAAAGAATCCACAGAAAAAGAAATCAACCTATCCCATATGTCTCATGGGTCCAACTGTGCCTTCACCTTGCTCGGCATCCTTCCCATTGTTTGTATCTTCATTGTCCTTTTTGATGTCTGGGTGCTTTTGGGGTTGTTCAGTGCCTGGCACTTGCTCTTTAGTAAATCTGCCTGATTCTACCAGAAAATGGGGTGAAGAACAGGGCCACTGCCAGCAACATCACCTCAGGTACTCTCTTGGCTGTCATGCCTGAACTTACTGATGGTTGTGTGGTTGTGAAGGTTACTTCTGTTTAAAGAATGTAAGCATTTTATGTAACTAAACTTAAACTTTCTTTTTCGAGTGTTTTCTCACTTTTTTCCACCAACCCTCTCTTCCTCCCTATTTTATGCTAAAAGAACAGTAGGAGAGGTTAGATGAGAGGGTTAACAAAAGTTGGGTTTCAGGGAAAGAAAACTGGGGTACAAGGTTGAGCAGAAGAGGCAACAAGTCGGAGAGGGGGGAGGAGAACTCATCCAGATTAAGACTAGACATCTGTCAGGTATCTCCATGTTTGGCGTTGGCTGTCATGCTCCTGGGGACAGGATGGCTGGCTGGAAATCATCTGGTGGGTCTGCGGCGTCTCCTTCTCCGGGCTGTGTTGGTCTGGTCCTTGGTATTCTCTGTGTTTGACCTGGGGGGGTTTTGGTAAATAGGTGGTGAATTTGTATTTGCTCAGCTGAGATAAGGTTTGACATTTTTGCTTAGGAGCCACCTAAGGAAAGATGGTGTTGAGATACATGCATAGCCTCTGCCCCATGTTATTAGAGGAAAAGGGCCTGTTATTTGGTGAGTTTCAATGTCCTTAATCATCTCATTAAGATGACTTGTGTTGAATTAGAAAAGTGTCTGAGCATGGGGGCAGTGGGCTCTGAAAATGAACTTTTTAAAAAATTTATAGTGTAAAGAGCCTTGCAGAGCCTTTCAGTGGGAGAGCTTGTCTCTGTCCCTCCCTGTTGCTGATTAAGGACTTGCTTGATTGTTTCTTGTGCTCTTTCAACAATCGACTGCCCCGTGGGGGAGTGGGGAACCCCAATGTTATGTTTGACCCACCAATGACTGAGAAATTCTTTAAACCTTTTTGAGGCATATGCTGGGCCATTGTCAGTCTTAATTGCTCAGGAGCTACCAAGGTAGTAGTGGTGACTTCTTTTCATAGAATCATAGACTCATTAAGGCTGGAAAAGACCTTTAAAATCATTGAGCACAACCTTTGACCCAACACCACCATGTGAAGTAAACCAAAGCATTATGTACCACATCCAGTAATTTCTTGGGCAGGTGTAGGGATGGTAACTCCACCATTTCCCTGGGCAGCCTGTTCCAACATTCAATCACCCTTTCAGTGAAGAAATTCTTCCTCAGGTCCAGCCTGAACCTCTCCTAGCACAGCTTGAGTCCATTTACTTTTGTCCTGTCACTAGTTTCTGGGAGAAGAGGTTGACACCGACATGGCCTCACATTCCTTTTAGGGAGTTGCAGAGAGCAATGAGATCTCCTCTGACCCTCCTCTTTTCTGGCCTAAAAAAATTCGGCTCCCTCAGCTGTTCCTCACACAACCTATTCTCTAGACCTTTCATCAGCTTTTTAACCTCTTTTGTTTTCTTTCAATTCACTCCTGCCTTTGGCTGATTCTCCTTCCAATTTCCTATTTTTTATGTCTTGACTTTTTTATGTTCTTTTTCCTTTTAAAAATTTGTTTTGACAAACTTATAATTTTCAATATTCCACTTCCTTGCACTTACAGAACTACTTCACATCAAAGACCAGAAAACTAATGCAAGCGCACTTCATGTATTTGTTCACAGCTTCAATTTTGCTGCTTCAGTGTGTGCTCTGTAAACTTAATTGAACTTCATATTCATAACCTTGTTATTTTCCCTAATTTTTACCCCCATCTTATAACTCATTCCCTCATCTTTATGTCCCTGCACATATTTATTTTTTACAATAAAATGCAATTCCCTTTATTCCCTTTTTTTATTTCTTCTTAGCTCTTTTATCATCTCTGAAAGCCTGATCTACTTTCTCCATTTTCTGCTCTTACAATCAAAACCATAAATATATTATCAAAATGTTCTCCAAGTAGAAACAACATTGTGTACCAACAGATTAACCCATACCAAGACTATATTGTCTAGTTATTTAGTTGAAATTAATATAATTTCTCTTTTTATGCAAAGAGGCAACATAATTTTTCTGTTTCCCACAAGACAGATTTCTAAAGAATCTATTTTTTTTTCTGCTTGTGTTTTGAGGCTTGTTAAGCTCTTTAAGTGGTCAATGCTGTCTCTCTTTCAAACTTTTATTTCATCTGTCTTAAAGAAAAATGTCATGAAAAAAATATAAAGGACAATATTCTGAACAACAGTTTTTAAGGAGCCATGAAATAATTATAGAAATAGAATGAAATAGCTAAGCATATCTCAGTGATTAAAAAAAAAAGAAAGAAAATGTGAAATTTTTATTTTAACTCTTTAGTTGAAGGGAAAGGTATCATGTAATGGAAACACTCAGAAATAAAGAACCTATCATCAAATTCAGAAAAAAAACCCCACCCATTTATATCTATTTATTGAATTGTGTCATACATTCTAAGCAACCTGTGACAATGGACAGTGAGGAAATTTTCAAAAATGTGGGGACCTAATGAAAAGCCAGGAAATCATGTTTTGTTGCCCTTTTTGTTTTCACCTTGCTTGCACCATTTCAGCTTTCATAATTTTCAGTCCTGGGTGACTGGTTTTGGGTGACTATGTGAATGAGAGAACAACTACAAGCACAGATATAACAGTACACCTGGAAGAAATCTACCTCCTCGACAGTGTAATTGTAATATCCTGTACCACTGGTGCATCATAAAGAATCTGAATGAGAGGAAAAAAAAATATAACTCAGTTTTTGGTCTTCTACCTAACCCCGGTCACAGTTGTGATGGTTCAGTTTATATGTGTTGAATTGGTTATTGATACCAGTCATTGTCTTGGGTATATATCTCCCATTATATTCTTCATTTCATTCTTCTCACATTTAATGATTAGCTATGCCACCATAAATCAGATATGATTTTAGACATTCAGATAAGATTTAGACATCTATTGTCTGAATGCAAAGTGAATATATTTTAGACTGTCTTAATTTACATTTTAGTTCTCACCAGCTATAAATTTGCTAGGAACTGACCTATTCTCACTCCATCAGAATCAAAATATTTTACCATCTTCAATCAGACCATATAAGCAGGTTGAATGTTGTCCTTGATCATTCTTTCATAGTTAATGGAATTCACTGGTAAACAGCCCAAAGCTAAAGTACATTTTGGAATAACCAGGGTAAAATAAATTTCAGAAGGCTTAGAAACAAGTAAAATTAGATATTCTAAAATTGTCTAAACCCCAAATTTATTATCTAATATAATATGTGAATGTTAAAATGCTTTGAGTACAAGCACTTCAGAATCTTAATATTTGTTCTTGCTTATGAAGGCAAAGGACATGGGTGAAAATGTACCATTTAACATGTGCTTAGATGATATTAAATGGAATTGTTTGCAATTAGATGCATCCCCTGGGCAACATTGCTTTAACCTGAGAGATTCTATGCTTTGCATTAAGAAAATGATGTTAGAAATTTTCTGTTGCCTATTCATACCCAGTGTTGAGATATGTGCTGAAAAAAAAAAAGTTTGTTTTATAAATCCTTTCTCAGAGTGACAGGGCAAGAGAACAGGAGCAATAAGTAAGCTAAGAATAAAAGACATGACTCAAATGATGATGTCCTCAGAATACTCCCTTTACCCAATTTTAGAGTTTACATTTGTGACTTGCTGTGAAGGAGCTAAGTTACTTTAGAAGCAAGGTAAATTTGCCTGGGCAATGATCAGTGCTTTACAGCTAGGCTGCTTCTAAGTCCCAAGCAGGTTAATTTATAGTTAACATACACACCCAACTCCTCCCTTCATCTTTGCATTGTTCATTGTGGAAACACTGTATTTGTCTAGACATTTGTGACTGAATTCAATTCTTCCAAAAGCTTTACAGGTTAAAAAAATTTCACAGATTATGTGCTTACCTTCTCTTCCTGTCTTGTGGGCCTTAGTTTGGCTGATAGGCAGGATATTTAGGGGCTGTCATTAATGCATCATCGGGCTTTTCTGTTCTTTTCCCTCCTGCAAACCACAACAATGTAAGATCAAGCCCTCCATTTATTTTTTTTTTTTTGTTGCTGTTGTTCTTGTACCTTCCCTAGTTATCTGCTGAAATCCTTAGAACTGGAGTTGTTTTGCTTAAAAAATAAAAGAATAAAATTGCCTGTGCTACCACAATTGTACCACGTCAGAATTTTAGCCTATTAAATCAAGTAAGCTTCATACTCACTGAGTTGTAGCTAAAAGTAGGAAATGCAATTTTTAAAGCAATAAATATATGTCAAATAAGAGTTATGTATTTTATTTTCAGACAGCTCTTTTGCCATGCTGATGCACAGTATCTCTAGTATTAGATGCTGTAATTCCCCCAAGAAAGATGACATTCATGATGTAAACAATGAATGTAACAGGAACATGAATGGTACAACTGAAACTTAGATGTAGAGCAACATAGATAAAACCTGGGGGTTCTTTTCTGTAGCTTTTTTAAAGCCAAAGGCAAGCTGGCAAGGGGTCTTTCAAAATAAATTGGCAAGGGGTCTCTCAAGAGATGTTACTATTTTTCCAATCCCATTAAAAAAGAGAAAAATTTAGTAAGGTGGAGAAGCAGTTATGACGAGTAGTAGTGAAAGGTGAAACATTGAGGGTAAATGAATACTCATGAACTCTAGATTCACAGTGCACCATTTTCTCATCCTGCACGTTCAGGTCTCAACAATAACTAAATAAAGCAAATAATTCCTCAGGTCATGTGTTTGAGTTTTTTGTTTGTTTGTTCTGGGTTTTGTCTGTTTGTTTGTTTTTCTGTGGGGTTTTCCTTCTTTTTTTTCTTTAGGATTTAGTGCAGACCTGAATTCATCTCTCTTAACTCCTCAAAGTTTCCATAACTTAGTAATGGATTCTTAGTTGTAGTCATTCATTACGAAAGGCCAGCTTCAGAGAATGACCTGGGACAAGCTTGGATGACCAGCTTCAGAATCTTTTCATTGTGAGGGCTCTTGCCCTGGGAAATGCAGGGCAAAACAGTAAATTGGCAATGACTCTTTTGTACAAAAGCCAGTCAGCAGCAGTGGCAGCTGCACAAAAGCTGGTAATGGCTTATTACAGAGTTTGGAGAAAATGGTATTGCTTCAGAACTGTGTTGCTGTACAACAATAAGGGCAGACAGAAAATATTTAGTAGGATTATTTTGTTTTCATCAGTAGAAGGCTTGAAGAACTTGGAAACATTTTGTCAGATAATGTTTTATATATTCATGAATGGGTTTTGGGGGATGTGATCACAAAATATTGTCAGGCAGCTTGGCACAAATCTGGGAAACGAGTTTGACTGCTTTGCCAGGATTAAACTAAAGAGTTTTCCAAGCGTCCCTTTTCTCTAACCAGCTACATAGTAGTGGGAATATGTCCACTTCAATACTGATAGTAAAAAGATATATTACCTGTACTATTGTTCCCTTATGTGCCTCAGTTACAGAAATGTCTAGATTGTGATATTCTGATATTCTGATATTCTGTGTTTTCTTTAACTTTCTGTATCCTGTGAAACTGAACTATTAATGTGTATGATACAGCATTCCTGTATGACAACAGGAAAACTGCTTTAGTAACATTCTGGGAAAACCCTTCCAACCGCTTTGTCTACCATTCTTCTGCTTGTTCCAGTCATATTGCATTCATTCTGTGTCCTCATTGCCTCAGACTACATGCTCACCTTTCAGTCATCATTTTCTTTCCTTGGCTATATTATCCCCAGAACGCTCCCCATTCTGCCTACTAAGAAGTCTCTTGCTCTCAGTGGCTGACTAGTACACCAAAAAAAAAAAAAAAGTTTTCTCCATCCTCAAAATTGATGTAGACAATACTTCAGTGAAATGGAAATCATCACCAGGATACAAAAATTAAAGCTGATTTCCAGGAACGAGATTGATTGAGATTTTTTTTTTCCTTTTCTTTTTTTTTAAAACGTATTTATTATTGGCTTTCAACATTTCAGTGAATCCTGATATTTGCTAGTCTTGGAGGTAACAACATTGTTTCTGTGATATTAAAGGCTTGCCTGAAAGGAGTTTGCAGCAGCATTCTGTGGTGCTCACAGGCAATATAAGCAAAGTCTGGCAGGTATACACAGTCTGGACTGAATGTTGGCACAGATATTTCTGTTTATATGGATATGCTGATATGGATATTTCAGAAGCCTCACAGGTAAGGTTTATGAACGTGGCCATCCCTAGAAGAGTTTCTTTTCCTGATTATTAGCATTTCATTATTTTCTTAGAAGTGCTTACATATCTGCTTAGGTTCTGAAGCAACATTTATGTGTGCATAGGACAAGAAAAGGAATTATTATATTATTGAGATGTCCCACTTCACAAATAAAAGTGAAGACAACAATTTTTATTACCCCTCCACTAGGAAGTTACCTGTCAGAAACATCTTTGTCATCTTATTATGAATAGTTATTTTTCTCTTTCAAATAGTCACCAGATGATACTTTCATTTCAAAAGCTTCTGTCCAGTGTGTGGATGTGTTGCAAATAAAACACATGTCACTTGCTATATTAATGATACTGTTAGACATTTCTGCTTTAAGGGACACATCAGCAGTACCAATTGCAAGTCAGCTCCTTTCAAGTATAGATCAGTCCTAAATGATTTTGTGAAGAAAGGAAAATGCTTGAAATGTACCATCCTGCTTAGCAGGTACAGGGGAAAGCAGCTGGATATACTCTCGGTGGTGCATGGAAGAAATGCCAGAGTTCTGGGGCAGTTCAGTAAGAAACAACTTTTACTTACAAACTTTAGAGCATCCAGAAAGAATAAGGCACGTAGCAAAGCTTTGACTGGATTTTTTGGTCAGGCTTAAAATATATGTTGAGAAGAAAGTAAGAGGGGCGTGGAAAAGAGTGGGGGGGAAGAAGGAGGGAGAAGGAGAGAGGGAAAGGAAAAGGTGTCCAGTAGCAAGAGTCCCAGATGTACCATAAGGGCAAAGGCAGGGTAGGCATAGAAGGGACCATTCTGTCTCTTTTTTCTGACCTTTGATTTCTCATCCTTCACTTCAAGTAAATGTCACTGGAATGATGATGGGAATAGGATGATATGAAGCATATAAGGGGAAAAAATGTCTTGGGTGTCTTCCCTCTGTGCTGGGATGAAAAGTGAGTGGAGGTTGCTTTCCCTTGTTCCCTGCTTTGTGCACTGGTGAGGGCTCAACTGAACTTCCTTCACACAGCCTAAAATGTAAACTCCAAGGATGGTCCTTGGCTTGTCCTTGTTAAGAGTATTTTTCATTTCCCTCTAATTATGTCTATTTTTTAATTTATGTATGGACCTCTATTTGCATGGATGAAAATAGGGGAAGTTTTATGGCATCTTCTTGCTCAGGATTTTCATTTACTAAGTTACCAAAATCTATAATTAAGCTGCTAAATTCTACTGAACTTTTCTGATTCAGTTTCTGAAACTATAATGTTGTCATGAATGTAATTTGCAAAAGAATAGTGACTTTAGGGGAGGTTTATATCACTGTTTCGAACAAAGTTTTAAGTTAGATAATTAAGCAGCAGTAGAAAATTGACTCAAATAACAAAATCTTACAGTTCTCAAAAAATATATTTAATAAATTAATTTTTCATTATTTTTTGCCACTTAAATTCTGAAACTTTGGGTAAAATTTGATTCTTGAAAAAGTTTATAGTGTATTCATGGATAACAAAAAATCATGTTATAACTGGATTGCTATACATGTTTGTTCTGCAACATTCAATAGTCATTAAAACACAATACAAACTCAGTTTGAATCAGAATTTATTGTGAATCAGTTTTCTTGTGTATCATCTATATACTTGCTCTCAGTTTTCAGGGTGTGTGGAATTTGCATGCCCATGTGAATGACATACTCATCAGCTATAATAAGATTAATAAAATTAGTAAACCCCCTTTTAAACACAGAATAGTGGCAACCTGAATTAACAGAGGTAGCTGTCATTCACAATTCTAGAAGTTCTTTAATCTGTTAAACATTTTGCATAAACCTTGGATTTTAGATTTTATTTTTCCTTTGCTGGATATATTTTGAAAAAGGGGATGCACAATGTTGGAATTTTACATTCCTCTTAACAAACTCCCATGTCCTGCTCCTTTAGAGCAAGCAAGTTCTCAGTTACTCTTTAAATTCTTCTTTAGTAGTGCTTTTGAGCTGAACACTTGAGAATTTATATTAGTACAAAGAAAGAAGGGTAGTGTTAGTAACCTTTCATTATATTGTTCAAGGCCAACTCCAAGTGTGAAGATAATAAATGGTAAATTGATATTACTGTATGAACACTTTCATTGTGAATGGTGAATCATATCTGAAAGGATTTTCTTCATAATATTCCCTCAATTACCAGAGACATTCCTAAAGGGAAGATTCAGATTTCAAATAGATACACACATACCCATTTTTCTTAACTGCAGTTACACTGTGACATTCAGGTTAAGCTTCTGTGGTGCAGAAATAGTTTAGAAATCAGTGTGCTTCAAAGCTAACATTCTTCTGTCATTATTTGATTTGGAAGGACAGAATAAAGTCAGAAAGGATTAAGGCATGAAGGACGTTAATATAAAACAGAGGGTGGGGTAGAAAGACTAAGTCTAATACACGTGCTGTGAAATCCTGACGGCCAGAAGGAGAGATTCAGGTCAGAAATGGTTAGTGCCAACATCATCCTTACCAAGCTTTCATTCTGATCTGCAAGTTGGTAGACAGTAATCTACATCAAAACACATGTGCAGATAGCTAAAAGAACAGTAACACTTCTTACAGTCTGTCCTCCTTGCTGCATTTTGTACAAAAGACAGCTGATATTTTTCACTTAATTTACCTGTACAGTATTTCATAGAATTTTTGATGAGAAGGGATCTTGGAGTTTTCTTGTTTATCATCTACATACTTGCTATCAGTTTTCAGCCTGACCTTCATCTGAGTTGATGTCTAGCACTAGATCAGGTCTAGGCAAATCCTGGAAAATTTCAAGGACAATGATCCTCCAGCTTCTGTGCACAGCCTGTTATAGGTTTGCCTTACTTTCTCAGTATACATGGCAGACCTTTTCTCCTACAGTCCAAGACAAAGGACCCAAGCTCCCAAGCCACAGTAGACTTTGTAACACTGTGCAATACTACTGACAGTTGTTTTGT
This sequence comes from Hylia prasina, assembly GCA_013397195.1. Taxonomy (NCBI): domain Eukaryota; kingdom Metazoa; phylum Chordata; class Aves; order Passeriformes; family Sylviidae; genus Hylia; species Hylia prasina. The sequence continues at coordinate 151,895 of VYXD01015344.1, forward strand.
TATGTCTTTTTTCTAACCCTTCTTCAACCAGATCATCTTTAAATTGTCTTCTTTGCCAGAAAAACAAAAAAAAAATATAAAGAAGCCCATCTCTTTCAGGTAAGGTGCATGAAGACCACTTGGACAAAGGAGTTGTAGATAATGTGTGCAAACAGAGCATATGTGATACTTTTTAAAATGGCTGTTTTCAGCTACGTCCAGTATTGATAAATTGTGGCAACGCTGAACACTCTGTCCCTTTTTTGCTTCCCCAGCTTAGTCTGATGTATGATCATTGCACTTCCTCTCTGAGTCTCTTTGTGCAGAAGACATTTAAAATGAGCAAAGTACCTCTGCGAGGATATACACATCTTAAATTGCAAAGCAATTATTTAATAGTTAAGTCACAGAATAGGTAGGTAGAGTTAATTAGCTATTACAGTAACCATTAATATTATGGGCGAGCCTTTGCCGTCCAAGCAGTCATCAGACTGGAAAGGATCAGAGTCCATTCCTCTTTGGAAAGGGCTCATCCTCAGTATTTCTGAGTTGCCATCTTATGACTCCCTGTTTTTTTGTTAGAATTTTATACCTTTTCATATCTGTTTTTTTCTCTTGAATCCTTATGCAGCTAACCACTGCTGTCTCAACAGCCTTACCTCTTTCTGCCATCTTACATTTCTTATTTGGGTATCTCTGACTTCTAGACTTCACAGCTCCTTCTCACAATTTAGCCTTTGCTCAGATGGTTGAGCCAAAGTTACCTAGCTATCCTGTACAAACCCAAAACTGACTCAAATGCAGTTGAAACTCTGGAAGGAGTTAAATCCCTGTTTCCCAAAGAACCTGTTAGCAAATAGTCTCATTCTCATTTCCCCAGAAAGGAGAAATGTTTTTTTAGGTATGTAAAGGTCTTTTAACCTGTGGTCTCTCACTCATTCTCTGGTGTTACACAGAAAATGGCACCAAAATTCCTGCAGAGCTTCAGTCACAAACTGAGATTTCTCTATTCTGCCATCCATCCATCCATCCATCCATCCATCCATCCATCCATCCATCCATCCATCCATCCCTCAGGCTCTTGCTTCTACCCCCTTTCCTTAAGAGGTCAGTGAGAAAACAAGATAATTTAATACCGCTCAAAACATAAGCAACATATGAGGAAAACACCAGAATAATCTCATGTAACAGTGAAAAAAATTTCACTTGCCTTAGGTCATACTCAGATCTTCCTTCCAGGCCCTGCTCTCCCCACGCATAAGTGCTCTATGAAACAGAGGGGTTAATGGGGGCTATGCTGTGGCAGGGGATCTTTACTGAGTGCAAATATGTATCTGGCTTTTAAAACCATAAAGGAATGTATACAGTCACTCCCAGGGACTCACTTTTTCCTTGATGGCATAGCACAGTTCTGCATGAATTCTACTTATCTTTCTCTCTCTGCACAGAGAAAGGAAGCAGAGCAAATGAGCCAGAGAAACTCAGCCAGTCTGAGGAATTTTAAAAAATTCTTTTTGAGATAAAGATTTCAATACCCACAGTTTCACGTGTGCTAAGAAGCTTTACTAACAACTGAGTGCTGAGGCATGACCCGACCCACATGTGCCTTTTAGGTCATCAGAGCCAGAATGATCTCAACCCATTAGCTTTCAGGTTATGCCTTGGTCAAGTGAATTCTTTGAAGTCATTTCAGCTGAGAAGGTTAAAGGTCGACCTTTGCAGTTATGACTTGTGTGTGCCAGCTTTGCAGTCCTATCAGTATCATAAAGTCAGTTTCCAAGTTTTCACCATAAGAAATTCAACACATTTCTAAAACTTTGGAAAAAATTATTTTTAATGTATTTTTACTTTTTTATTTCCCCCACACATTTCCTTTGCTTTTTTGCTTTTAAACCAATTAGGAATAATTTATTTAAAAAGATTATTATTGATAATATATTTTAATTTCACCTATTTTAGGGTGATATATCTAATTTCAGCTAGAAGATGCATATTATTTTCATCATTTTATGATCTATGCATAGAGATCCTATTCTCTAGGATCTTACAGTTAATACTATACAATAGTTAGAAAGCCACTTAAGAAAACAAAATTTTACAAATATTTCTTAAAATCCCCTTTATCAATTATCTATTCATACAAATATCATTCATATTACTTTGGACCAGCCTAGTGATAAATGACAAATTAAATTATATTGCAGCCTTTCACTGGCGTGTATTAAACAGAGTAACACAGAAGCCATAATATTCTATGTTATATTGCACTGACAACTCTTTTAGTGAGCTTTTTGCCTTTTTTTTTTTTTTAATTCAGACAAGATAAATTGTTCACTCTTTATTGAAGGAATAAAAATCATTAAAGGAATGACAAACTATTGTACTCTTTTATGCTAGTTCCTTCCCTTCTAAGTCATAATAATGTTATTTAATTCACTTTTCAAATTAGGAAAATATTTTTTAAGCAATGACATGCGGGTAATTCTGTACTATCAGACCCATTAAACATTTTCATACCTGTATATGTTTATTTCAGAACATTTATAACTGCTCTAACTCAAGCACTAACAAGCTCTCTATTCACGTATACTAAAGTACATTATAAGAACTGATTACAAAAGAGAGTAGAAATATAGCAGATTATGTCTGGCAAAAAACAGAAAATACTTAAACATAGTGAAAAAATTTAGCAGGCTTCTATATACCACTTGTCACTCAAGACAAAACCAAGGATGCAAAAGCCTTCTGGCTTCCCACCATCTGAGTTTTAAGGTCATTAACAAAAAAGAAGACAAAGAAAGAAAGACCCTGAGTGCTGTCTGAAGTCTTCAGGCTACTCCCTGAGGTACATTCGTGTATTTGTATATATTTGCCTCTGTGTGTGTGTATAAACTACAAAGTGTATGAACACTTTGACTTGACTGACTCTTTGGAATACTGGGAAAGGTATTTACTGGAAAAAGCATCTAGTCATTTATTATTGCTATAAATTTCACAATTGTCTTACAAATTCTGACAGTTAGAAGAGGAAAGTCGGGGAGCCACTTTGCCAGATTTCTCTCTGCTGTTGAAGACTCTGATGAGAGATTACCACTAGGTCAGGAAGTTTGAACATGCATCACGCTGGTTGTGACCTATGCCATGCTGTTGGTGCTTTTCATTAGCCAGCCTGAAAGAAGTTTCCTTCAATCCAGAAACTACACAGGTGAGTATATGCTTAAAGATAAAATGGACATGAGTGCAGCTATTCTTTTACTTTAAAACCTTATCCTTCCAAATTAGGTTTTGAGGTACACTGACATTGTGGACATCCTTTTATCCTTGCTTGTGTTTGCAAATTTTTTTTTTCCTCTCCAAATAAAAAGAGAAAAAAAAAAGAACAAAAAGAACAGTTAAATTATTGAATTACTGTGTTTTTCCTCTGTCATCTTCTTCAATCCTTTTTGTCTTTTCCTCAGTATAGCATCAAAACCTAATAAATACATGATGAGCTGTGTTTAAACATAATGACCAGTTTATCTACACAACAAAATTTGCATTCTTACTTAAATTATTACCTCTGGCTTGTTCAGTGGAAATGTTTTTAAAGAAATTGATTTGATTGTCTCTGCTTTCACTCGTATCTGAGCTAATGACTATTAATAGAGCAGGATAAGGTCTTCACTTTGAATAACCACACAGTGTTCATGTTTTGCTACCTTTATGGAAACCAAGAAGCAATCAAATAAAACAATGCTGTCTGGATTTCCAGAAAAGTGTAAAAGCCATGGGGTTTATGTTCCCTAGCTAATTTCAGTCAAATTGTGTAACCTTTGGTGTATTCTTTCAAATATTTCTATGACTTAGAATTGAAATATAAATTGATTATGCTTCCTCCTTTATAATGAACTACACAAGAAATTAAGGAATTTGGGCTAGATACTAATAGATAAGCTTTGTCTGATACATGCAAATGATAATTCAACTGATCAAATGCCTTTCCAAAACAAGAAATCATGACTGTATTCAGAACTCAAAACCTCCATGCTTAAGGGTACAATAAGAGGAAAAAAAAAAAAAAAAAAAAAAAAAAAAAAAAAAGGCAAATAAATATCCAGAAAAAAATTCACCCTTGCCTGTACACCAATGTCTGATGCTTTCTGCAACATAACACGAGCACTGATTAATTTGGTGTACCTATGCTCTTGATTAAGACTCTTTTGTGAAGATCAGTAGCCCCAAATGACTTTCTGTAGTGGAGCACAATTAATTCTTAGCAGACAGTATCAGGTCACATATAGTAAATGTGGTGGTGATGAGGTGCTGTAAGGGAACGGGAGTATCATCTTTATCATCAGTGTTGACAGCCCATCTGTGTGCATTTTTACCTGATCTGAAGTTAAAATCACCACATAGGAGACAGAAGATTTTGTCTCAGTGATATTTTTGTATTCTGAAACAATTACAATGCCTGCTTTACTGTGTTGGTTTTGGATTTTGCTGCATCTTCATTTCATATTAATGAACTCATACTAGCACTGGCCTTTATCTTATTCAGGGCTGAGTGCTGTTCGGGAAACTGGCCATTTAGAGCTGGAGTTGAAAGAATTCTTTTGATCTTAGATGTGTAACTCATGTAGGGCTAATTTTGAAATGGTTTGCTGAGAAAGCAAGCAAAAAAATTGTCGAATACTCTAGGAGCTCTGCAAAAAAGTCAGCAATGATTTATATGAAAGTTTCCTGTTACAGTTACAATAACGTAGTGTAATATCGAAGACAGCTACCTTATTCTGGAAGACTACTTATAGAAAAATGGTACTAAAAGTACAATGGATGCCATCTGTGTCAAGAACAGTAATTTTAATTTAGAATTACTGAAAATGTGCCTTTCTTAAGAAAATCTTAAAATATAGAATTCCTGTGCCTTATAACTCCAAGTCTGGGGTTTTATTTTCCAAAATTTTAGACATGCAGCATGGGGCAATCATCCTGTGTGTCTTTTTTCACTGACATTTTGTTTTCCCTGTCACCTTTTAAGGTGTGGCTTTGGAAACTAAAAATTTTAATTTTGTTTTTCCTAACTTCAGTAAAAAAAGAGCAGAACAAAGGAACCTGCCACCAGCCAATAGTCTTCCATGAGTTAAGGCCACCTGAGGTCTCAAACCCAGCAACTTTAGATTGTTACATATCTTGAATATATTTGTTTTAATGTTACTTGCAGACGTAGTCATAGAAGGCCGCTTTTAATTTTTTTTACTATTTAAAACTAGGTCAGGTCTGTAAAACAGAGACTAAGGTAGGAATCAGGGAAAATTGTAACAGTTTAAGCTTGTGAGGCAGAACCAATATTTCAAGGAAATTCAAGTTCAAGGAAACTAAATGTTCAACAGCAGGCGTTTTACTTCAGCAGTCACCTCTGAAGAAATTCTCAGGGGTATGATGTTTACTTATGTGCTCCACAGGGAGAATACCTTTAATCAGATAATTTATACTCCCATTCTCAGCTCTACAGCTTTCAGACTGCTAGCAGAGCAATGTGACTGTGTTCAGAAGACATTTTTGATTTTCAGGTAAGTTTTACAGAAATTGGTCTCTGAGGCTATGGAGAAATGCAAATTTCTTTCTAAAATACTCTGAAATATTCTTTTTTCTCCCTGGAGATGATGTCTGATGTCCAGCACACAAGAATTTCAACACTACCATGGTAAATATCAAAACAATAACCTCTTGGCAAAACAACAGAAGCAGAATTCCATGCTACAGTTTACTAAACTCCCAGATGACACCATGAAAATGTACAGACACAACAAGTATAATTTGCATTTTATTGCAGGAAAATACAGCATAAAGTGTCACATTTATGAGGAAGTTGCTGTGATGCAACATTTTGCTGTTCATAAAATCTTACAAACTAAATTCCAGTGTCAGAAAGTAGTAATTTTAATACGTCAACCTTTCTGATAAGCAACATGCAAATTACCTTTCAAATACTAGGAGCAAAACTATGGAAGTGTTACTTATATAAACAAAGGGACTGATCCAAGACACACTTAAATCAATGAGTGCCTTTTGATTAACTTGGTCGAGTTTTTTGATCAGGCTTGTACTGTTTGAAGCAGTACAGTACAAAAGTTGAACTTTTGCTTGCATTGTAGTTCACACAGTAGTGTTGTTAATGCACAGAAACTATGTGCTATGACAAACTGCAATTTGCCTAAGACTTATGATTTTTATTCTATTCTTTTTTTTTTTCTTTCTTTTTTTTNTTTTTTTTTTTTTTCTCTTTTTTTTTTTTTTTTTTTTTTCTTCAGAAGATGCTTATATATCTCTGGATATAAAATGGCTAGATTTTTCCCTTTTTTTTTTGAATATATTAAACCAAATAACAGCTTCAAAGAATTTCCTAGTTGAAAATGTGAATAACTTGTATCATTGTGAGTCTTGAGTTTGAGATACGTTCATGTTCTTGTTATTGACATTAAAAAGGTTATTGTGCTTATTGACATTAAAAGGTTATAGTCAAGCTAAATGAAAAAAAAAGGTGGTTTAGTGATCAAATTTTGTGTTGGAGATTTATGCTCCTATTAGTTCATTAACCTTGATTACTATTGAGAAGATACTAAGGCAATATTCAGGACATGATGTCCAGCCAAATAACAGCACATAATATTAGTGTACCTACTACATCTCTGAAGGTGGCACAGACCAAAACTTATGTATACAACATATATGTGGGGGTTTTGCCAGAAAATTTAATAAATAAAATCCCAAATTCACATCCCCTCTTCTTGTCCTTCTTCCAGTAAGTGCTAGATTTCAGTTCACAACAGAGGCTGAATGACACTGTTACAGAGTTCACAGTTCCAGAGTTTAGCTTAGGCCTCCTTTCCTTTGTTCACAGCATGACACATTTTTTTGTGCCACAAATCATATACCATGATAGGAACATATACAGGCAATCTGGCAAAAATTATAATAATAAATTTGTCTTTTAGCTTCAAACTGAACAAATAAATATATTTGCATTTTTACCTATATCTATCACACATGTAGGAAATGTAGGAAAATATACGTGGAAGGCAGAAGACATGCAAGTTGCTCCCTAAAGAAGACTTTAAGTGGGAGTTTCTAACCTAACTGAGGACAATACAACTGAGAGATCTCAGCCAAAAAGCTGATTGTCTAAAGAATTTTTTTACTTCTAGAGAATGGCATGGAACACTTAGATAAAGGTCACATAGTTTCCTAACTTGAAAGTGTTTCTCTAAACCCTTTACAGCCTTTGTTGCTTTTTCTTCAAACTGAAAAAATGATTTCGTGACTGAAGACAGTCTGCAAAACAGCTCAGCAGAGAGTGTTAATACTTTTGCAAAACAGTATTGCTGTCAACAAAATTTTAATCAACATGGTTAGGTCATTGGTAGGTAGCCTAATTCAAAGACAACTGGAAGTAAGGAAGAAAGGTAAATATGAATCTGGTTTATTTTAAAGAGTAAATGTATCTATATTTTATACAGACAAAAAGTTGTACAGTAGTAATAGTACACAGGAAATATTCTATAGTTTCCAAAAAAATTGAAAAGAGTTGGATGAGGTGGGGAAAAATTAAGAAATTTTTTGATAGATAGTAAGGGCTGTGAAATGCTGTTGGTGTTCTAGGTTGTCGTCATAACAAAAACTGAGATCCTACTCAGTTTTAGGAGCACCGAACATCCCATGAATAAAATACTTTAGCTATTTACCTAGAGAATAAATTTTGTGGAGGGATAATAATGGAAATTTTCTTTTTACTTTTCTAATTCTTCACTGAATTCCACTTGGGATATATCATAGTTTGACTCCAGCTTGGCCACTAAGCATCACACAGCCACTTGTTCACTCCCATCTGGTGAAATGAGGAAGAAAATCCTAAGAATAAAATTAGAAAACCCATATGTTGGGATAAAGACAAGCAAACAAGCAACTAGAAGAATGAAATTAAATGTGCCCATGTTCAGAATATTTTGCCTATTTTTAAATGCAAACGAAAAATCTGTTTTGAATAATAATTTTGAAAAAAAATACTTTAACCCTGTTTAGTTTTGTATATTTTTCTGTCTTTTATTACAGTCTCTCTTACATGCTACCAGAAGACTTCTCTGTGTAATGAATTTTGTTGTTAAATACACACTCCTATTTGCATTCTTTCTTAAGGGTAATTTATAATCTTTGTCCGAGGTATCAATGTGTAAGAATAGGCATTGACTCCTTCAGTGTCTTTGAGATTTACCTAAAACACCTCTTGCTGAGCTCAGAATCTGATGGGAGAAATATCACCTCCTTTTATCTATGATTCATATTCTTTTGTAATTTTGTATTTTACTCTTTGTGTGGAAATATTGGTTTATTATACAGTAATGCAGAGAAACATATCCATATGATACTAATAAAATAGGAAAATGAATTGATCTTTTGCATTGTTAAACCTCTTAGTCTAGAAGGCCCTCTTGAATGCCATTATAATAAGAATATAAACAATTTTAGGACCCAGATAAGCTATTCCATTATATGTTGTTCTAAAATAAATGCTGAAATTCTTCAGGTGAAATAGTATTCTAACAGAAAATGGAAAGTGTCAGACATTTCTGGTCATGACCTCTAATACATAAACTCAGTTAACAGTCAGAAACAAGACATTATCCTTCACCCTTTAGACAAAAGCTTTCCAACACTATGGTTTTGATTAAGCCTATAAAAACCATTACATTAAATAAATAAAAAGACTTGTCATCTACCAGTATGCATAGAATTCAAAATACCAAACACAGGACAAACTGAATTTGACATTAAAAAAGAATTGAGTGTGACAGCTGCAGCAGTTACATCTTGTGGAAGGATGTGTGTGCTTGCAAAGACTTTACAATCAGGTCCTGGTTGGGAGCTGGCATTTTCAAAGGTCATGAAGCTCCTTAGCACCATTCAATTACTGCACAAAGGGTACCACTGACAGTTTTAGCACTGTGGTTAAATTAGCTGAGTATTATCTGAGACAATCAAACTTTTGACAGGATTGGTAGATAATGTCTGTATATGGAAAAAATACCTCAAATATAATATCTATCTTACCCCCCTTTTTTATTTTTAAGTGACAAGGAAATGAGAGAATTATTTACTTGTCCTGTAGCTTGTGAAGATATCAACACTCCCAGCCTGACAATTGTGCAAATAAAGATAAGGCCGAAACCTTTGATTTTAGCCACTTTTGATTTTGTTCTTTATTTTAGGTTCTAAATGAACAGTCTGAATCATTAACATACTGTTCAAACTGTACTGGCATGGTTATACTGCTTAAAACAGAAAAGGACCAACATTGTTCTGGTGTTTACAAATGCATCGGCTTTGATGTGTTGTGCCCTGGAAACAGTTTAGATGAAACTGGAATCACAGAATCATACGAGCTGGAAAAGTTCTTTGGGATCAAGTCCAGCTGTTAGCCCACTGCCAAGCCCACCACCAAATCATATCTTTAAGTGTCACATCTGCTATCCTTTTAAATATCCCCAGGGACAGTCACTCAATCACTTCTCTGGGGAGCCAGTTTCAAGGGAACTTTTGACATCCCTTTTGATGAAGAAATTTTTTCTAATACCCAATCTAAACCTCCCCTGGCACAACTTAAGGCCATTTTCTCTTGTCCTATTGCTTTTTACTCAGGAAAAAGAGACTGACTCCCACCTCACTACTGCCTCTTCTCAGGTAGTTGTACACAGCAATAAGTTCCCTCCCAAGTCTCTTGTTCTCCAGGCTTAACAGCATCAGCTCCCTCAGTTGCTTCCCATAGGATTTGTGCCAGTGACATTTTTCCAGCCTCAATATTTCTATGCATCCTGTCTACCTGTAGACCAATAGGCCTTCCCCAGGGAAGGTAGGTTGTGATTCCAGTAGTCTAGCACTCTTTCAGACGCCCTGATGCCCCTGAACCCACTCACCTCCTCCTGCAGCTCTGTCACTTACCAGAGGAGTTCCTGCACCTGGGCACATCTCCTACAGAGGTGCTCACGGCTGCCAGCCGGTCCTGGTGTAAAAGAAGGCTCACCCTGCAGCTGGCACTGGGGTGTGCCCTGCATGCTCCCATGGGAGCTGTCTGCAAATCTGCCTCTGTTGTGCAGTCCTAGACCTCAGAGTGGCTGTGGCTTCTGCCAGATGGTTACCATTGCTCCTTGGCTGAGCTGGCAGGACTTCAGCACCTCTTGTGCATCGTCTTCCAGGGGAACTCCCATGGAAACTGCTGCCCTGCAAACCTGGCTGACATACCACACCCTGTCTGTCTGCCCAGGTCCCTAACACTCCCAAGGGGCTTCTTTTACATGCAGCGATTCTGGAGTTTGTTCCCTTTCACTGCTCCTAGCCTTGCCTACATCTTGTGAGCCACTATTGCATGAACCACTGGCTCCTGATGAATCTCTCGTCTCCGCTGAGGTTCCTCTGGTTCAGGAAATCCCCTTGTGCACAGCGTTACATCACCCCACTGCAGATCATGCCAGCATGGGTGATGATCACCTCATCATTTAGTCTTTATGATTGTTTACCTGCGTGTACATTCTTGCCCCATGCATAGAAGTGACATAGGGAGGCCTAGATAAACCTTTTAAAGTAGTCAAACATAACACCATAATGCAGTATAAAACTTCTGGGTATCCACACAATCACACTTGCATCCTTTAATTAAGTTTGTACACATGTTGCTAATACATGTATGAATACTTACAAGTCCCTATACAATACAAATTATAATCAACACCTTGAAATTGAGGACAGCAATTTGTCAGCTCTTCTGCACAGTGCACAAGAATAGTGTTAATCCCGTATCTCAGCAAATTTTCTCTTAATTATGATGCTTTCTATTTTCAGCAAAGATTTTTTAAATATATATTTAAAATGTTTTTAATGCTTTTAAAACTTCCTTATTAATTTCAGTATAACAGTAATGAACACAACCCCAATAATATGCACATAATGAAGGTAGGACAGAGCATTTTCTTAGGGTTTATAATAACAGATCCATCCACTACGAATACTTAGCTAGATGTCTTACAATATTTTATAGTCTTGAAAGCAAAGAAACATGTCATTGGACTCTTGAAGTTATATTATAATAAAACACCTCTGTCCATTATAAATTCCTTTCCTTTCAAATGTTCTCTCCCATGATGTCCATAAGTCTTGATGACCCAAATATTCTCTTTTGTAGCAGTAGTTTCTAGTCAGTTATATGTTCCGTGTCTTTTCTTTTTTTACCTCTTTTCCACATTTTGCCCTTCCTATCCACATTTTAGATATCTGGAAACCATGAAAAGATGAATATGTGTCTAATCTCACTATGCACAGTTTATGTTTTGCTGTACATAGAAATGTGTCCACATCATTCATGAACAATGATCTGGGGCTGTTGAAGAATTTGAGTCTTTCATCAAGACTTTAATGAAAATAAAATGAAGTGGTTAAGCATCTGGGTGAAATATACTTTTTGTCATGTTTTAAAAGATTAAGGTTCAAATTTATTAGGTGTTACACACGTCACCTTTGGCTTTTTGGAAACTCTTCCTTGAAACTGAGCCCTTTTTATCATAACCTATAAAGTAAACCTTGTTGATATGAGGCTATATTCTTTATAGAAATTCTGTTTCAGAATATCCTTGCTAAGGATAAAATTTGCATGTTTTGCTAAGGAATCAAGACACAGGTATGAAAAATAAATTAACTATTAAAACCATTAGTTATAAGAAATTATATTAAAGTATATAAGCTAAGGCTTTGCTCTAAAAATAAAGAGTATTGACATGATTTTTGCTAAAACTTGCAAACTGCTATTTGCATGCTACTACTGTCGATGCAAGTATGAAGAGTGGACTCTTCCACTGCTGTTAGTATACAACTTGATAGTGAAATAATTTTCCTTTTTTAAATTTTGTGCCAATTTGGTTGATGCTGTACCAAAGTAGCCAAATCTTAATAGTTCCTGACTGGTACAGATGTGTATTAATGTCCCAGAAGGCAGGACAAACAATTTGTCATTCAGTAATATTTATAAGCAAAATAAAGATCTACAGTATCAATGGCAGACAAAATGTTTGTGAAGTTCCAGTGATCATTCCGATAAAGTACTTAGTTTCTTGCTAGGTGTCATACAATTATCCCCTGAGGTAATAACATCCAGAAACTGAACATTCAGAGTTTAACAACAAGTGTTTTCAGGGGGTCAGCTTGAATAATGCATTGAACATAGATAGATAAACACTAAATATATATATTTTGAAGGAAAAACTAAGTCAGAGAAAAACTACCCTGTGTCCTACTGAACCCAGAGTGAAGGAGACAGGTACAATTGCAGTAGAGATGTAAATACAACGTTTGGTCCAAAATGGCCTAGCTCTTGGAATTTGTGGTGTTCTGATACACCTTTCTGACACGTATTCTGTTTTGGAAGACAAAAGATGTAACTATGACAGGATACACCATAGTAGCAGTTTATGAGTGAGAAATGCAAGAGACAAAAGGAAATGAACTGTCCAGAAACAACACTAATGCAGTGTGCCAGGGTAAGATGCTTGTTATGCTCAAAGAGTCAAATTTGATAGCCTTCTCCACCCACCTTTCTATATAAATGTTGAGAATTTTAATAAATGGCAAGTTCAGAAGAACTGGGGCTTTCAACAGTAATGTTGCTGATAAGGTCAATTGGCAGTCAATCACAGTACATTGAGATTCTAATGCATAAGTACTCAAAAGATAACACGAATTCATGTTCTATATACTTCAGGTGTGATCTCAAACTCCAATCTATGGATATAAATCTAGACATGTTGCTCATACCAGAGTTAGTCTGATAAATACCTCACATTTAATTAGAATCCTAGAGGTTCTGAATTTGCAGAGACATGTCCGTTCTCAATGGAATTGGCCATGATATAATTCTAGTACCTGGATGAATCATGTCTTAATTTTTGAAAACCAAGCATATTTAGCTTAAGAATTTTGGTTGTCCTGTGCACAGCATTGGGACCTGTTATTACATGATTGATAAACTATATGTTATGTGAAAATTATGAAAGTACAACCAATTCAACTAGATGTTCTGCACATGCTCAAGACTGTTAGGAAAATATGCTCAGTGGTTATTTTCCAGAAGGTCTGAGAACCCATTCTGTTAGATATTTGGAAAAATGCCCAGTTACAGGAAAAAGACAATCCCATAAGACTGTCTTAAGGGATATGGAGTTTAGTGATATACAAAAAAATCTCATTATATGGGAAAGCAGTAATGCTTTGTGGCCAAGGATTCTTGAAGGACTTTTCAAGTGGTAGAAGATTGGGTCTGGTTGCTTAAAAGTGAAATTATTTCAAGTACCTAAAGAATTAAGGATTTTGCACAGAGAATCAGACATTTTCATATTAACCAAAGCACAATTTCCTAATAAAATCTTAGGAGAAAAAACTTATGTAGGAATAAAAAATATCCCATTTTATCATATTTCAAAGATATTTTACTGAATGTTGCTATAAACAGTATCACAATTTTATTGGCTTTGTGTTGCAGGATTTTGGTGGTGGTGGGGTTACAGGGATAGCTTCGATGACAAACTTCAAGAAATTTCCATCATAGGATATGGTGGGCCAACGTCAGCCAGTTCCAAGACAGACCTGTTGGCCAAAGCTGAGCCCGCCAGCAAGTATCTCTGTTAGTGCTTCTGGTATAACATAAATAAGAAGTCAAAGAAAATAATGAGAAGAATCATCTCCCTGAGGAGGAAGGAACAGCAGACACAAGAGGTGACAAAATGACCACAATTCCTGTTCCTTGGACACTGCACCACTGAGGGGAAGAGGTAGAGAATTTGGGACTAAGGTTATCTTGAGAAGAAGGGAGGGGTGGGGGCAAGGCATTTTAAGATTTGGTTTTAGCTCTCATTGTCCTACCTTGGTTTGACTTGTAATAAATTTCCATAAGTCAAGGCTGTTTAGGCAGTGATAATAATCAGGAATGATCTCTCTCTGTCCTTATCATGATCCATGAACCTTTTGTTACATTTTCTCTCCCCTGTCCAGCTGAAGAAGGGGGTGATAGAGTAGCTTTGGTGGAGACCTGGCATCCAGCCAGTGTTAACCTACCTGTCCTAGTTCTCACTGGCACAGAGTTAATTTTCTTCCATGTAGCTGGTTACAATGTTGTCTTGCATTTAGTATGAGATAGATGTTGATAACACACTGACATTTTGGTTGTTGCTAAGTAGTGCTTACCCTAGGTAAGGGACTTTTCAGTTCCCCATGGTCTGCCCCTGCACCAGAAGGCGGGGAAAGCATAAGTGGGACAGTTGACCTGAACTGGTCAAAGAGGTGTTCCATACTGTGGAATGTCATGCCCAGTATATGAACTGGGGTAATTTGACTGGAAGAGCCAGCTATTGACTGTGGATTGGCTGAGTATCGGTCAGCAGGTGGTGAGAAATTTTAAGTGTGCATCTTTTGGGTTTTTTGTTTTGTTTTCATTTAGTTTTTAAATTACTAGTGTTAGTTGTTGCAGTCGTTGCAGGCTTTTGTAAGTTTGTTTTTTCTTTTTTTTTTCTTTTTTTTTTTCTTTTTTTTTACCTTGTTTCATTTATTCCTATCTCAACCCACAAGTTGTTTTTCATGATTCACCATCTCTCCAGTGGGTGGCTGCACATAGTTAGACCAGAACACCACCACACCATCTAAATGATAAAAAAGGCATTAGCTTTCAATACATCTCGGCTGACCGCATATCCTCAGAGAATCAGCTAGCCATAAAAGGTATTGAAAATAATTAAGAAAACAGCTATAACCTTGAAATCTCTGAAGAGACTGGTTAGTCTAAACAATACAAAAATTGAAAAGGTACACAGTACTTTCCTTTCCATCAGTTGTGAACAAGAATGAAATGGGTCTCAGTTGAAAAAACTGAGAGATGCTTTCAATTTTGGTGATTTTTTTTTCTCTATAATTTGAAATTATTACTTGGAAAACTTATTCAGTGTCAAAATAGTGAGTACTATGTTTTTCTTATCACAACCAGATAAATAACCAGATAAAATTTTCTTCATAAAATAAACAGACACTGCTAACAGTGGGTCTATCAGTAAAGAGACATTTAATAAACATTTTTTAGGACTAAGCATGAAATCAGCAGTTCTGAGAAATTTTCATGTTACACTCAGAAGTCTTAGAAATGGTACCATCCCAGTTTTGTTCCCAGGATGCAGAGTATTATTGCAAAGAATTCCACGTATAGTGGTTGGGGAACAAAAGTATTAAGAGTGCCTCACACTAGGGCACCTCCTCCCCTGGCATAATGTTTTGGGGTTATGTTTGTTGTTTAAATCTTCTGAAGAACAAGTAATTAAATAAAACTTAGCTTATTATTACTGTTAACAATATCTTTCTCCCTCCCTTCAAAGGGTAATCTGAAGGAAAAAACCCACAAATTTGCTACAATATATAATAAAATTAAATGCCTATCATCTTATTTTTGTTTCTTCTTTTCCCCTCAGTGTTTTTATAATATATGCAGTCAGTAAAGGGAAAAAAAATCCAGAAATGACTGACACCAAACATAACTCAATGTTCAATCAGTGACATACCATGCATATTGTGTTAACATAGATTGTAATTACTTTCTCACCAAATGGTATGCCAGATCTTTTCACTGAATAAATGTATAAAAGTGATGTGCCATCATTCTATCACTGCCAGTTTAATAGGCGTCTCTTTGAAGAGAAGAAGAAAAGTGAAGGTATTCAACTAATTTCTTTGAACTTCCACATTCTGTATTGAACAGCTATGTTTACTAGGGAATGCAGAGGCTTGTATTAAAAAGTTATACAGAATTAACATCTAAAATGATGATGAACGTGAAGGAAAAACAAGAGCTCTGAACCCTAAGGACCTCTGACAATACTGGGACATGAAATTCCATTCACTAGGGACGCAGAATAAAGAACAACACAGATGGGATGAGCTTCTTAGGTCTGAACTCATCCTTTCTTTCAAAAAATAAAAGCATAATTAACATTTTGTCTCAAATCAGTATTTTAGATCCTTTTGGTCTGGAATGTCTCCTTAGAGAAGTATGCTATTTTCCTTGTATGTTTTTTCTTGTGAAACAACCATCTGAAAGCTGTGAAGGTAAAATAATACTCTAATGCTCTTTTGTGTGATCCTAGAGCTGACATTGATGTGTATTACTGCACAGAAAACATATTGTGTCCACAGCATGTAGATTGAACTGTATGACAGATCTCACGCTGCAGCATGAGAGGGCAGTAAGGGAGTGAGAAAGAACAGCAGATGCAGACAAAACGCTGAAATATAACAGGTTAAGCCATGTTTGACATGTTATAGGCTAACACAGAACAAAATCAAGTGAGCTTGGAGACAAAGCAGCAGCAAGCTGTAAAACAATTTTGCTTTGACAGTTTCTGAACAGCTAAAAAACCACACTCAGTTCTGGTGCCTCTCACTAGGATTATGGGATGGATGTCAGTTTTCTATAAGTTTGTGGGCTGAGGGGAAGAATCTGGGAAGGAAGGGAGTTGTCCCAGCTGAAATGGGTACATAAATAAATTAGCTTCACACTGACAGTAGTTTTCATTTTACATGAAACGAGGCTTAGGCATTTTGTTTCGGGCACTTTCAGTAGAAGGAAAGCCAATGGAAATAAGAAGTCTAGACTTCATTTGTGCTAGACCAATTTTTGGCTTTTATGTGTTAGTCAAGCATTTTGGTAACACAGCTTGTAGAAGACATCTTTTAAATCCATTCTATGTCTGAATCCTACAAAGCCGTAAATTAGAATGTTTTAGGATATTTTGAAACAGAAAAGGCTCTCTTTTTAATTTTTCAAAACTTAGAATGATAAGTCAGAACAATTCAGACGTCCAGTTAGACTTATTTTGTAACATAGATTTTTTCCTAAAAATAATCTTAATACCTCACATCTAGATTGTAATGCCTATCTCCAACTAGTTCTGAAAGAGGGAATTCAATATCCAGTCTTGAACTACAGGAGATATGTCAGATAACTGCCTTTCAAAAAATAGACTTCAGCATGTTTTTTTTAAGAAATTTAGGTATTTTGTTTGAGCCTCTCCTTTTGAATATTCAAGGAAAATATTTGTGAAAACTATCTGTTGTTTTCCTTTTTAGAACATGGTACTAATAATGGCAGGATCATGGGTTTGATCCCTGTATGGACCATTCACTTTAAGAGTTGAACTCGACAATCTTTCTGTTTTCCTTCCAACTCAAAATATTTTGTGATTTTTATGATTTGTTTTCAAAGACAAGACCAGGATATATTATGGGAAATAAAAATGTTATTAAGAATGTTTTATGAAGTATGAAGTCAGGAGAGACTAGTTTCACTTCCTACAAGAGATCACAAATTATTTCTAAGTAGTATTTCCCCATCTAATTATTTCATGATGTTATTCTTTCTCATAAAAAAGTAAAAATTTTCAAGTAGGAACAATACATTTTTCAGTTAAGTATTTCAAAGGAAGCTTTAGCATACTCAGTTTTGAAGCTTCATAGTTTCAACAATATAATCTCTTGTCCTGGTTTAGGGCAAATTTGGGGAGGAAACTTCCAAAGTAGTCTTTTCTAGAAAGCAAATCCAAGTGGCTTTGCCCCCTACCGGTTAGGGAAATAAAACCTCCTTTGAGAAAAGTGGATAAAACTGTTTATTAAACAAGCAAAGTATGAGAAAATGAATAATATTAAACAGTGGAACCTCTCATTTTTCTGAAGAGGTGGCAAATTCAGAGAGAGTCCTTTTCATGGGGGGTGGCTCGGCTCGCTCAGCCTCTTATCAGTCCCTCGGTTGCTGGAAAATGCTGTCCTGGGCCCCAGTGAGCGACAGGTGTGAGCTCCTGGTGTTTTTCTGGGTTTTTGGTCCAGAGCTGGGCCGAACAGTTTCAAGAAAAAGAGAAGTCACAGTCACTTCCTGTCCTCAGCTAGCTAAAATAACTAACTAAAAGCAAAGGACAGCTCTCTCTCGCTGTCCCTGCTTCAGACAACACACACCAAGAAAAATGGCATTCCAGGGGAGTGGAAATGAAACTTTGACCCAAAATTATTCCTTCAGAGTAAGAACTACTATATACACACATTCATACATACATACATACATATATATATTTATAATTACTTTTTTTAAAAAAAGAGAATTCTGCACTGAAAGAATGCCAAAGGAAGAAAATCTTAAAATCTCATCAACAGTGAGCCATCATAAGAGCAACAGATAAACAGACATTTATTGCTTTGGAAAAGCAATCAATGAATGAAAATACAAACATAAATTAAGAAAAAAATCATATGCAATCATAAATCAATATCTAGTAGGTCTACATTTCAGGAAGTAAAAAGATGCTTTCATCCCAAAAAAACTCTAACCCAATTTCCCAACCTCACTAATACACATCTCCAAGAAAAAAATTGAAACTAAATTTGGAAAAAAAAAGAAAGCTCAAAAGCAGGCAAAAGCTTTTAGATATTATTAACATTGACTTTGAACAGAAGATTTTATTCAAGCAAAATAGGTCTCCATTGTTTGAGATAACTGATACAGTGCTTTCGTTTCTCTGTTATTTTTAGCATAAATCATTTTAAGCTAATTAAATTTATTTCTTATTGGTCTATAATTGATTTTTTTTTTCTTTTTAAAATTAACTGTATTGATCTGTTTATATTCTTTAAGGAAAAATCTGACAATGAAACCGAAGTGGTGCAATTAAATATATGAGAGCCATATGTGAGTACAGAAAAAATAAATAGCCTTTTGCTCCACAATGTGTCTGTTATTTATATAAATGAAATTAAAGGATCAAAATGGTAACTAGACCAATCTAGGTCTTCAAGTGTATGTTCATTTATCTGAGAAGAACATAGTACCCACTCAATAAAACTAAAAAAACCCCAAAAACATGAAAACTTCACAAAGAAATATGAAAACTACAATGGACACCTAAGACTAACAATCTAAAAAATAATAGAATAAACTTGTAATTCAGCTTGTAAGTTTTTCTATAACTCTTAAAATATACATCTTGAAGGATTCCGTGTAAACATTTATAAATTAAATTGTGACTGAATTTTTCCTTTTGCTTCATTAATTTCTCTTGATGCTCAGACTTCCAGTCTCTATTGACCTTTTTTGTTCTTGTTTGTTTAGGTTGCTTTTTGTGGTGGTTTTTTGTTTGTTTGTTTGTTTGTTTGTTTGTTTGCTTTTAATTAGGGTGGTTGGGTTGACATTTTTTGTATATAGAAGTCTAAGTTTTCTCACCTTGTGGTAATTGATAAAACAATAATTATATGTCAATGAACACTATGTGTAAAACTTAAGAATTGGGAAGCCTCAGTAATTTTTATCTTTGTACTTTGTATCAATAAAAGAGGTTGCTTAATGTTAGCGGGGATCTTAGGAATTTTGTCTTCTATGGTATTCGTTACATAAACATTCCTGAATTTTGTATTCCTCCATAGATGTTTTAGCTTTTTTCCTACATTTTTTTCCTCCACTCAAATTTGTCATCTATACTGGACTTTAACATTACCTTTAAGTCTATTTAAAGTTCTTAATAGTACATCAATTATTAGAGTAGCAAATAAACTGGGGCTGTCATCTCTTGAAATGTTTTAAGATCTGAAACATTTCCAGCATCAATTGCTCATAAAAAGGCAATCTCAATTCAAAAACAAGAGTACAGATACTTTGATTTTCTCTGAGATACTGTCAGGGCTGATCATAAAAATCTGTGATTCTTTCAGTAGCCTTAATGAAAGAAAAGAGTCTAAATTCATGTCTCCTTCAGGCAGGAACAAAGCCAACATCCCTGCTATGTTTAGATTTATTTTTTTTAACACAGATTTAATGTTGATGAAAAATTCTTAGACTGTAAATTCTAAAGAATACTGTCCTCCAATGCAATTATTCTAATAATGGCAGTAATGCCTTAAATAGTGGTGTAATCTTTGTTGTGTATCAGCCAGTTTATGTAGTAATTGCTGTGCTCATAAGTGGTAGAGATTATTCTTTTTTGTTGATGAAGAGTTGTTGAACAGACAATGAAATTACTTCCTTGGATTCGCAGCAGGAAACAGCAAAAAACTCAGGAACTAGACATGTACCTGAATTTGGAATCCAGCTCAGATCCAGATGATGAAATCTTCCTGGTATCCTGAGACCTTATTTAGACAACTGAATGCATATTGTTCCTACACTAACAGTGCTGGGTTAATTTGTGGAGAGGTAGCTTGCTGCTCTGACACAAAATACAGTTCCTGCAACCAAAGAGAAGGATGATCATCTTCATAGAATCAATGATAAATAAAAATAATGGGTGTTGGTCAAAGTTCAATAGTGATTGTTGAAACAAATGTTCACTAATGACAAAATATTCACAAAAATTCAAAGACTATGTAATCAGGACTCAATGATCTATGAGAAGGAAAATCACAGCAATGCTCACGGCTGAGACTCATGACTGGATCCTAGTGAAACTCTTGATTTTGTTTTTGAGATACAGGTGGTGTTCTCAGTGACAAAGTAAAGAAACAAAGCACGTACTCCCCTGACTTACCTTTGGAATGGACTAAATCTAGTAGATCTTTTTAAAATCCAAGCCACTTATTTCCTTTTTCAGCATCATCCATTTGAATCTGTCCTTTTATAGCAAACTTTTATTTCCATTGTGTAATCTTAAACTCATTAAATATATCATTCAAATATATATCTCACAATGTCATGATTTGCTGTTGTATCATGCTGAATTGGTTGTCACACTTTAACAAATAGCAAATCTAGCAACTTTAAACTCATGTAGATTATTATGGCATAATTCATTAAATTGTTTGACAAACATTTTTTAGCCAGGCCTTATGACAAGCAACACTTATTGCTTGAGTCTTAATTATTTCAAAAGTAAAAAAGCTGAGTTTCCCATAGCAACATAGGAACAATTACACAGGTGTCGTATAATGAAACATCTGTGTTAGAGTTTAGGACTTTTTAGATTGAGAAGCAAAGAAAATGCTTCCCAATTATGGGTAAAAGAAGATTCATCTTCCTACTAATTTGGCACAAATGGAAAGGTCAAGCCTTTAATTGCTTCAAAGTACAAATTGGACTAATACAGTAAGAACAAAAGAGCAGGTCCTCAGAGTGCTGTCGTAAAGAGCAATGCAATCTCTAATTTTGTAGTAAGCCAAAGAAATCAAAAGACATTTATACAGAAATAAACATAGCTGTGAGCAATCTGTTTCCACTCAGTGTGCTTAGACCTTAAACCTCAATCCACTGAAACTGGTTTTGTGTGATAAGTATTTTAGAGCAAACACACAGCAGGTGCTTGCCATTGAAGTTTGAAGTTGACTTTTACACTTTTTCCCAAAGGAGCAGCAGATGGTGATTCTGCTCTCTGTAGGTTCTTGGGAGGTAAGAAAGAAAGTAAACACAAGAAATTTGCTTCATTTTCAGGTGTCATGCACAAGGGCTAACCTTCCATGTGCTAACCTTTTCAAATACTGCTCGTATGAGTTCCATTTGAAGTGTTACCAAGAAAGAGGCAGAAGCTGTGGCCTTTGCTGCTTGTGTACAGACCCAGTGGAGTAAGGGCTCTTCTCCAGGAGTTCAGGTGCCAGCATAGCTTCTCACTAATTTCTTTTTTTTTTCAACTCACTTTCAAACTCATTTTTTTATCTACTCTTTATCTTATCCCTTTCTAGAACAAAGTACCCCAATATCAGAGTGGAGATATCCTTCTGTGTCTTGTTATGCTGCTTGTTATGTAAGATCAGTAATGTTGGACAGAAAGATATATCAAATTATCAACCATTTTCCAGGGTAGATATTAATGATATAGTTTTCAAAATTTATAAGCATTCCTAAACTTTAAGGGTGAGAACTATAATGTATTAAAACATTCATATATAATAGCTTGGATAATAACAGAATTTTCAGTCAAGGTTTTTTATTTCCAGAAGAAATTTGGATTTTCTACTGATTTGTTTTTAGTGGGAAATGTTTATTTTCTTGGAAAGGTTTTGAAGTGTTAACAAATGAACTTTTTGGGTGAGAAAGAGTTTAAGTTTTTACTTTTCTGATACATTCATTTTGTCACATTGACTGACAGAAGAGCTAAACAAAGCAATACCTTTGAATATGTGTTTTAACATGAAAAGTTTACTCATGGAAGCTTTAGCAGTTGCAAGGGTGCAAATTATGAGTAAATGTCTAAATTCTATTTGACACTCAATGAAGAGACAGGTTAACATTCAGAATGTCATGGTCAAAAGGCAGAAATCATCCTAGATTACACAGGAAGATAAATGAGGTATTGCATTGGAATATCTTCCAGGTTTTCAGTCGTTCTCATTCTTGAAACGTATTACAACAACTACATCATGTGTCTCCTGGCCTCATGCAGGTGGAAGATCAAGGGAAGATCAAGGGAAGATCAAGGGAAGATCAAGGGAAGGGAAGATCAAGGGAAG